>JBBBDQ010001031.1:9160000-9170000 GCA_037127315.1 Ascarosepion bandense | reverse complement strand
CATGGCGACGGCGGTCCGGATAAACAGGACTTAGTTTGCTGACCCCTGGTCTACAGCAAATTAACTTCATTGAAAAATCTGAAGCAAACGAAGGAACTGAAGAAGAACAATGAAGACGGTTTGGCACTGCTGATTTTTTTTTACTAGAAACAAGGCAGCAATGCAACTAAAAAAAAACGAAAGAAAAAATGAAAGTGAAAGTGAAACTAGAAGTGTAAGTAACACTAGAAGTGAAAGCGAAAATCAATAGGAAAATTTTGAAGAGGAAGGAGGACAAAAAAGCTAAAAAAAAGATGAAGATAGCGATTGACGCTGAAATTTGTTAAAATTGTATTTATCAAGAAAACAAGTAAACTGAAGGGAGCTCCATATTTTTGAAGTGCGAGAAAAAGAAGTTGTTGTGGATTAGTTTTCCGCACTGAAAGTTATAATCGTGCTATGTCGGTTGCTAATCGACTTAACGCACCCAAAATGTTAGGAACTTGGTAATGTTCCACTGAAAGCTGACTCCTTAGTATTCGACTAACTGCCGACTGATATCAACTGCCTAGTAGTTCTACTGAACTCCAATAGAACTCTAAAGAACTCTCTAGAACTTCTAAGAACTCCTACGAACTTCCCAAGAATTTTTCGAGTTAACTTCCTGTTAACTCTTGTTAATATAGGAGGGAGAGTCCATTATCTGAGGAATAGGTGTGTTTTGCCATAACAGAGGGAGAGTCCATTATCTGAGAAATAGGTGTGTTTCACCATCACAGAAGTGGAGCTGACATCTATATAATTTAACAGTAAGACGGTGAGGCCTACTTCATTTTTTCGTTGTTTTTTTTTTTTATAGTTTCAGCCCAAGCAAGGCGGCACCACCACTGATGTACATGGGGTTACATAAGAGAGTAAAAGTCAGGAGGAGAATAAAGAGAAAGAACCAGTTACAAGGGGGTTCAGAGTAAGGGCAAAAGAAGGATGTGAACACAAGTGTGAAGACAGTTCCGAAAGTAGATGGAGAAGAAAAGAACAAAATACACGGAGTGATGTAGAAATGACGAGGGAAGGACTGGAGTCATGTGGATAAGAGATGGGAACTGACATTGCACTTAAATTCCTGGAGGTTGTAGCCTTCAGGAAAACAAGTATACGGAAGGGAGTTTCACATGCGGAAGCGCAAGAAGAGAAACTGATGGAGAGGGAATTGTCGGCTGCATTTGGTAGGTTTAACTGCAAAAGGGTGGGACCTTGTTGCCAGTCTGGTTGCACGAGTAGAATCTACGGAGCATACGCCATGAAAATATTTGTAGCTCCCATTAGCATGGACCTGGCTTGCTTCCCAGAGAGTAAACCACTGCACCTCCTTGGTCTCACACTTTCAGCGGACCTCAAGTGGAATAACTATATCGAATCCATTGCTAAATCCGCTGCTATGAAAGTCGGTTCTCTGTGCAGGGCCCGGAGGTTTTTTCCGTCTGAATCTATCCTTCACATTTATAAATCTACCATCCGCCCGTGCATTGAATACTGTTGCCATATCTGGTCGGGTGCCCCTGATATTTTCCTTGGGCTACTCGACAAGGTACAGTGGAGGTTCTGTAATGTGATCGATACTGACTTGACAGACCGCCTGCAGTCTCTCTCTCACCGGCCCGACGTGGCTTCCCTGTGTCTCTTCTATAAATACTTCCATGGCTTCTTCTCCGATGAACTTAGATCAGTGGTGCCCCCTAGGTTCGAATTTGCACGAGATACTAGATTAGCAACTAGATCCCACCCTTTTACAGTGAAACCGATAAAATGCAACCGCAACTTCTACTCCAACAGTTTCTTTTCTCGTACTTCCAGACTGCGGAATTCCCTTCCACATGACTGCTTCCCCGACGGCTACAATCTCCAGGAGTTTAAATGTAAGGTCAATAGACAACTCCTAACACAATAACTTGCTTCCATTCTTTCAAACACTCTTCCCATCCTTCCCAACTACCTATCAACCCACTTCTGACATTTCCTATATCTAACCACTCTTTCTATTTACCTTCCCCTATGTAGCCCCAAGCGCAATAGTGGCAATGGAATGCCTTGCTTGGGGTGAAACGATTAATATATATATATATATATATATATATATATTAAAACATTAAATAATCTGAGAAGTAAAAGCAAATAAAAAAGGATTTAAGAAGGCTGCCCGTTACGGTGCAGTGTTTATCTGCTCGGAAAGAGAAAACATGGAGCCAAGTTCGAATTCTAGTTGAATTTGTTGCATTCATTTACGCTCAAAAATCTTTGGGAAAGCTCTTAATCCGTCTCTTCCCTCAAGTTATGGGTTAAATAAAAAGACAGATTGGGTTCTAGAGCCTTGACTCTCTCGCAGTCTACCGCAGAAAGTAATGGCAATTTACTGCTGGATAATCTTCTGCCCAGTCAGTCATGTCTCTTTCCAGACATGATCGCCCAAAGCGTGTATCATGTATGGCACTTAACTGATTGACTGAATATAATAGTAGGAAACATAATTAAAATTTCTACTGGGCATAAAGTGGGGGATGTGTTTTCTATTGTTTTGAAGTAATAAACTGAGCCCCCACGTATTATAGTTAATATAATAATGTAATATAATCTATATTTTCGCTCTTCAGTTCTAAGTTAAATTGCAGGACAGATTGTGTTCTATAGCATTGCTTGGCAACCAGTTTACCGTTGAAAGTAATGGCAACCTACTGCGGGATAATCTTCTGCCCAGTCAGTCATGGCAGACAAAATGGCCGCCTTCAGGACTCCGTCATTTAAGACCTGTGGTTGTCCACTGCGAGGCTCATCATGGAGAGACAAATCCTCCGACTTGAATTTTCGAAACTAACACCTTGCAGTACGTTCATCCACAGCACTATCCACAAATGCTTGACATATGCAGCGACTTGATGCAGCTGCTGATAAGGCCACTTTGAAGTCGTAAAGAAAACAGACCCGAACGAGATCTCAAGACACTTCCATCCTTCTCACAGCTGTTCGGCTTATATATAACTGATGGCCGGGCACGGTGCGCGTGTTTTTTTAACGTCTGATGTTCCTACTTTTGTTGTCCGAATTTGAAAACAATTGCTACACGCATTTCGTATATATTTCAACTTCATTCAATGACTAATCAAAAAACGGATAGAACTTTTACCTTGTGCCTATTTATATAAAAATATTTTTATATTCTTTCATATGGTTTTGCCCAGTAGTCTTGAGTGGGTCGCCATATTTATCACGACATCTCTTATTTTAGCAGACTCCTTTCGATAGAGCAAATATTTTGAAGCGTCAGAATTTCGTTCAAGAAATACATGAAAATTGTCTATTTTAAAGTAGCTGTCGTAGACAGATTTCAGGGTGGCACTCGATAGACCTGATAGATGGAACAAAGAATGGATTTTATACAATTCAGATGTGTCTGTGACTAAAAAAGGAGGAGGTAGTATGATAACAGGGGCTAGAATTGTCGACAAAACCATTGTGGTACCCTTCAAAGTTGATGAAAGAATTAAACTAAACATTGCTAATTACAGGCATACCTCGGGTTACATCGTTTTGAGTTTTCGATTATGCGTTGTGTGTCAAAATTATATGGAATATGGAAATAAAAGATAAGACATTTTATTCAATTTTACATCTGTCAACTATAAATATTGAAGTCATAATATTACTAGTCAGTTAAGTGCCATACGTGATACACGCTTTGGGTGATCATGTCTGGAAAGAGATATGACTGACAGGGCCAATGATTATCCCGCAGTAACTTGGCATCGTTTCTGCGGTAGACTAGTTGCCAGCCAAGGCTACAGAAACTATTTTGTCCTGCCATTTAACCCATAACTGGAAGAAAAGATAGATTATATTACATTATTATTTTAAGTAATTAATGGGGGATCAGTTTATTACTTTATAATAATAGAGAACCGATCCCCCACTTTATGACCATTAAAAGTTTATATTATGTTTCCAACTATTATATTCAGTCAGTTAAGTGCCATACGTAATACACACTTTGGGCAATCATGTCTCGAAAGAGACATGACTGACTGGGCAGAAGATTATCCCGCAGTAGGTTGCCATTATTTTCTGCGGTAGACTGGTTGCCAGCCAAGGCTATAGAACCCAATCTGTCTTATTATTTAACCCACAAAATCATGTTACTGTACAATAAATAACAATAAACGTCACTGTGTCCGCGATTTAAATAGATATTTAGCGGACCTGAAGCAGACTACCACCACGTTTAATTTAGATATTTAGCGGACCTGAAGCAGACTACCACCACGTTTAATTTAAATAGATATTTAGCGGACCTGAAGCAGACTACCACCACGTTTAATTTAAATAGATATTTAGCGGACCTGAAGCAGACTACCACCACGTTTAATTTAGATATTTAGCGGACCTGAAGCAGACTACCACCACGTTTAATTTAAATAGATATTTAGCGGACCTGAAAGCAGACTACCACCACGTTTAATTTAAATAGATATTTAGCGGACCTGAAGCAGACTACAACCACGTTTAATTTAAATAGATATTTAGCGGACCTGAAGCAGACTACCACCACGTTTAATTTTGTTGTTTTTTCGGGGTTTTTTGGGGGTTTTTTTTTTTTTCACTTTTTTCAGCGCAGTCCTATCGATTGTTACTTAAACTTCCCGATAGTCAAAAAAAAAAAAAATTTGAAAAAGTACAATATTTAAACAATTTTTTTTTTGGTGGGGGGTCAGTTTCTCATATAACGTTAAAGTAAATCGATCCTCCATTTTCAATCCACTCGCGTTGGGGTCGCATTTTTATGTTAATTTCGTTGTTTTTCATTTTTTTCTCTTTTTTTTTACTTTCTTCAGCGCAGTTCTATCGATTGTGACTTAAACTTTCCGATTATATTACAATAATACGATTAAATTACAATATTTAAACAAATTTTTGTGGGGGGTCAGTTTCGCATAGAAACGTTTAAGTAAATCGATCCTCCATTTTCAACTCACTATAAGGTTGTAGGAGAAACTGGTCTTCCACCTAAAATTGTTTAAATATTGAAATTTTTTCAAATCTTTTTGTCATTCGTAAAGTTTAAGGTGTAAAAGATAATATTGCAATGAAAAATATAAAAAAAATGTGATAATGAACAAATTTACAGGTGGCGGTAATGTCGTACCGGCGACTGGTTTCCAAATGGAGGCTCGATTTACTGTAACGTTGTATGAGAAACTGATCTCCCCCTAGAAAATGTTTAAATATTGAAATTTTTCAAAAAAATTTTTGTCAATCGTAAAGCTAAGGGGGTAATTGATAGAACGCGCTGAAAAAAAAAATGAAAAACAACGAAATTAAATGTGGTCGTAGTCTGTTTCGGGTCCGCCAAAAAATTTAATGTTATTATCGGTAAATTTAACACAAATTAGTTTATTGTCTACTATCACAAAATAATTTTTATAACTTGCAAAAGTATTTTATTTTATAATGTCTTAGAGCAAACCACATTCACAAATAAAGAGTTCGCGATGTACTGTAAAGACCCCCAACAGAGGAGAACATAACTAAGGATTGTGTGTACGCTATTCGATGCTTCTGTGGAAAGAAATATAAAAGAGAAACAGGCCACCCCCTTACGGTAAGGCTACAAGAACATCGCAAAGCCGTAACACGAGATAGAAAAATCAGGCGTAACTGACCATATATGGAGTGAGAAAGGAGCTCACGCCCTTAAGGGATGAAGTTGAAATAATTTTTTTTAATCCCATCACTCCGAGCAAGGCGATAACGCCACTGATGTGCAGGGGGCTACATAAGATTAAAAAGATTTGGGGGTTACATAAGAGTAAAAAGATTAAATACGAGGAGAGTGAAGAGAAAGACGAACCAGTTAGAAAGGAGCAAGAGAAGGATGGGAATACAAGTTTGATGACAGTTGCAAAGGTGGAGAGAAAGGAAAGGATATACAGAGTGGTAAAGAAAGAACTGGGGTCAAGTGTTTAAGAGATGGGTATTGACATTGCATTCTGGGGGTTGTGGCCGACAGAAAAGCAAGAATACGGAAGCGAGTTCCACAGACAAGAAGTGCGAAAAAAGAAGCTACAGGAGTAGAATTGTCGTTTCCATTTAATTGATCTAAATGTGTGAGAAATGGGTGAGACCCAATTGCCAGTCTGGTTGCACGAGTAAACACCTGTTGCAGGGGCACCAGTGATTTAAGTTCCTCGGAGCAGAAGCCATGAAAATATTTATAGAACAGACAGAGGGAAGCCACATCTCGTCGATGGGGAAGTGGTTGGAGTCGAGCCGCCAAGTCGGTACCTACCACATTACTGATTCTCCTTTGGAGTCTGTCAAGAACACTGAGATGAACAGCAGGGGCGCCTGACCATGCACGGACGTATGGTTGATTTGTATATATGAAGGATGGATTCAGGCGGGAAAAACATTCTGGCCCGACGCAGTAGTGGATTTAGCTATTGACTCAATGTTCCACTTGTGATCGGAAGAGAGAGTAAGGTCGAGGAGGCGCAGTGTATCGCTCTCAGAGAGACTCGCTTGGTCCATGCTTATGGGAAGCAGGAGAGGTTGCCTCTGATGAGCTTTGTCTTAGACGCATTCAAATTTACAAGCCCCTTCTTTCCCCATTCCACCACTGATTGGAGATATCTCTCAAGATCAGCATCGAGGTTATGTTTTTCCGCCTAGCCGGGTGTCTTACTGATGCGAGAGTAAATTGTGGTTTCATCTGCGTAGATGCCTACTTGTCACATGGTCTCGTCTGGGAGATCATTTAAATAGAGAACGCTACTGGAAACTACGTAAACTAAAGGAATCAGAACATATGTCATGCTACAAAAATCTCCTAAGCCAACCAGGCATAGAGATGGACACAATATGAGAACCAGTAAGACGAAGTACTAGAGAAAATCATTAGTATAAAAAAATCGCAATATGAAATCTGGTAAAAAATACTCGAAAAATCATTAACATAAAAAATTCTAGAGAAGACCATTAAGATCAAATAATCGCAGTATGAAATCTGGTAAAAAGGATTACTGGACAGTAGGTTTATAAGTCCCAAATAAGTCCTGTGACTTGACCCAAAGAGTTGTGAGTTCAATACCAGGCTACAGCAGTGGTGAACAAGTAACTTACAGGGTTAGAGGGAGATAACTCATGACTACTAGAAGAGGCTCTAAGCAAGGAAATAAGAATTATATACTACAGTCATTTTAATAAAGGGTTCAGTTCTAACAGAAGAAGGCCGGAGCGTACAACGGCCGAAACGTCGTAAAAATGGCAACAAAAATGAGGACAATCGTCTGAATAATGTAAATACTACCTCATCTCAAAAATATAGACAAAAAATGAAATAAGTCAGTGATTGGGCGATCATGTCTCAAAAAAGGCATGACTGACTGGGCAGAAGATTATCCCACAGTAGGTTACCATTTCTTCCTTCCAACCAAGGCTATACCGAATCTGTGTTGCTATTCGAGTCTGTCAGTTAATTGTTATACGTGAAACACGCTTGGGTGATCATGTCTAGGCAGAAGATTATCACGCAATAGATTACTATTGATTTCTGCAGTAGACTGGTCGGCAACCAAGGCTATAGAACCCAATCTGTCCTGCTATTTAACTCACAGCTAAAGGAAGAAGAAGTATATTATATTACATTATTATATTAAGTATAATTATTGGGGGATCAGTTTATTACTTCATGACAATAGAAAACACACCCCACACTTTATGCCCAGTAAAAGTTTTATGTTTCCAACTATTATATTCAGTCAATCAGTTAAGTGCCATACGTGATACATGCTTTGGGCGATCATGTCTGGAAAGAGACATGACTGACTGGGCAGTAGGTTGCCATTGCTTTCTGCGGTGGATTGGTTGCCAGTCAAGGCTATCGAACCCAATCTGTCCTGACATTTAACTCACAGCTGAATGGAGAAGAAGTACATTATATTACATTATTATATTAAGTATAATTATTGGATGATCAGTTTATTACCTCATAATAATATAAAAGCGATCCCCCACTTTATGCCCAGTAGTAGTTTTAATTATGTTTCCAACTATTATATTCAGTCAGTCAGTTAAGTGCCATACGTCATAAACGCTTTGGGCGATCATGTCTGGAAAGAGACATGACTGACTGGACAGAAGATTATCCCGCAGTAGGTTGCCATTTCTTCCTTCCAACCAAGGCTATACTGAATCTCTCTTGCTATTCGATTCATTTTTTTTAATCATTACAAGCAAGGCATTCCACTGCCACTATTGCGCATGGGGCCACATAGAGGAAGGTAAAGAGAAGGAGTGGTTAGACATAGGGAATGTCAGGAGGAAGGTGACAGATGAGTAAGGATAGCGAGGATGAGGGTTGGGTAGATGGGAAGAGTGTTTGATGGAATGGGAGCAGGTTAGTGTGTTAGGAGGTGTCTATTGACCTTACATTTAAACTCCTGGAGATTGTAGCCGTCAGGGAAGCAATCATGTGGAAGAGAATTCCACAGTCGGGAAGTGCGAGGAAAGAAACTGTTAGAGTAGAAGTTACGGCTGCATTTTATCGGTTTCACTGTAAAAGGGTGGGATCTAATTGCTAATCTAGTATCTCGTTCAAATACGTATTTAGTTCATCGGAGCAGAAGTCATACGTGAAACACGTTTGGGTGATCATGTCCCGACTAACAAGGCAGAAGATTTTCACGCAGTAGATTACCACTTCTTTTTGTGGTAGACTGATTGGCAACCAGGGCTATAAATTTGTCTTGCTAAATAGAAGGAGGAGAGATGGATTCATGCCTTTTCCAAGTGTAATAGTGAATGAAACGAGTTCGACTAGAATACGAACCCGACTCTCCGATTTCTCAATTCGATATCCGTTACCCCACAAATCACATCTATACACTCGAAAAAGAAAAAGCGAGCCTCATCTACCAAAGAACTAACATCTCAGTTACCTAACGTCGAGAGAGAGAGAGGGGGGGGGGGGGAATAAAGAAACAAAATAACGAGCGGAAAGTTCAACACAATAATTACGATGAATGTATTCGTACAGAGGATACATGGAAACCACAAAAGGATAGTGACTTTGATCCGCACTAGGTGCTTTAAACTTTCGGCCTTGTGTCATACTAAGCAACGCTTAGTTAATCACTGTATACATTAGCATGGATCAAGCTAGTTTACCTGAAAGTAAAACACTGCGTCTCCTCGGGTTAACTCTCACATCAGACCTCAAGTGGAATAGCTATATAGACTCTATAGCTCACACTCCACCCACTTCTATTGAACAGGTGTAGAGGCTCATCCCTTGTTCCCTGTTTAGGATGTGGTTTCAGGCTTTCTCTTTTCCAATCTTTTCACTCTTTTCTTTTTTTTTTAATTGGAGTAGATAGACTAAACTATCGCCCGGTTCACACTCCACCCACTTCTATTGAACAGGTGAAGAGGCTCATCCCTTGTTTCTTTGTTTAGGATGTGGTTTCCGGCTTTCTCTTTTCCAATCTTTTCACTCTGACTTAGCCCCCTGCACATCAGCGGCGTTACCGCCTTGCTCGGGGTGATATGATTAAAAAAAAAAAAAATCCGCTGCTAAGAAGGTCGGTTCTCGGTGTAGAGCCAGGAAGTTTTTCTCGTCTGAAACAATCCTACACATATATAAATCTACCATCCGTGCATTAAATACTGCTGCCATATATGGTCGGGTGCTCCTGCTATCCACCTAGGTGTCCCTGACAAAATCCAACGGAGAATCTGTAATGTGATCGATCCCGACTTGGCAGCTAGGATAGTGTCTCTTTTTCAACGACGCAGTGCGGCTTCTCTGTGTCTCTTCTACAAATACTTTCACGGCTTCTGCTCCGATGAACTTAGCTCACTGTACCTCCTATATATAAATTCCCTCGATCCACAAGATTAGCAGATAGGCCCCACCATTTTACTGTGAAACCAATAAATTGTAAAAGCAAATTATACTCCAACAGTTTTTTTTTCT
>JBBBDQ010001031.1:9067500-9155000 GCA_037127315.1 Ascarosepion bandense | reverse complement strand
TAAACTTTACTACCAGTTATGAAATAACTTGCTGCCTGTTCGCTCTTTAATAGTGGCTTATTATTTCATTTTTTTACAATAATTATGTCGTCTAGTAACAAAGAATATCTATATATATATGTACATATATATAATGTGTATTTTAACAGCATTTTTTCATTAATGCATGTTTCATGAAATGATATAGACAAGTTTTGTCTGTTTATTTTATGTAAATTTTTTTCATATTCTCCAATAAGATTAATAGCATTATCATTAAATGAAGAAAGAAAATTACAGTATTGATGCATAATTTCTTTTTAATAATCCAATCTAATCTTTCGGCTTACATAACCCATTTTCAAAGATGTAAAAATGACATTATATATTATAACGAATCACGGTCAAACGATAATGATAAATTGGTTTTGTTTGCATGGAAGTTTTCCATGCAACAACAAACTCGTGCATATAAGACGCTGGAAGCGACTGTCGCATCACAGCTCATGACGTCACACACACACACACACACACACACACACACACACACACACACACATATATATATATATATATATATATATATATATATATATATGTCCTGTCACATGCAAGTGTGTGCTTGGAGGTATTTGGATTATGTTGTTCTTGTTCTTTTGCATGCTTTAATCTAAGATACTCAATAATAGGTACATTTGTATATATGTTGACGGCATATCAATATTAATATTGATCATTTTTTTATTACACGGAACCAATCGTAATAATAATGATAATAATAATATGTCACCATTCTATGGGATTACACCATCTACAAAGACAGAAAAATTGAAGCAAATAGGCCCGACATTCTTGTTAAAAACCAGAAAGAGAAAACTTCTCTATTAATTGATATGGCTTGTCCAGCGGATTGGAACATAGCAACCAAGGAATTCGAAAAACTGTCAAAATATAAAAAACTGGAAATTGAAATAGAAAAAATGTGAAAATTGAAAACAAGAGTTGTGACACTGACAGTGGGTGCACTTGGAATGATAAAAAAATGGAACAAAACAACACATTGAAAGAATTCCTAGAAACACCAGCTTGAGAGATATACAAAAAAAATTGTCTTATTAAGTAAAGCACACACACTAAAGAGAACTGTGTATATGCAACGCTAGGGATGATGGGGAAGATAGAAAAAATATGAAATGGAGCCATAACAACACGCCACGTCCTGCCTTAGGTCTTCCCGCAGACTTGGTTGTTAGTGCGACCATAGCAGAAATAGAAATATGATGAAAAATGACATAATAATAATAATTCCGTTTGCGCCTTTGTTCTTTAGTTGACACGTGCGTTACGCCCATCGAGTACCTAATAAATGATCGCCTATTCCGTTTTGAGCGAGAAGAAATGGAGGAAAACATGACAGAGAGATTTGGCACAAATAATAATAATAATAATAATAAGATTTACATTTAGTAGATTCTGTAGAAAAGCAAAAGAGAAGCCAAGAACCAACTACTGCGGCAAAAAATATAAAAAAAAGAAAGCCAAGGATAAGGCAATTGAACAGATGAATCAACGCTGGCAAAACAATCCTCTTCATGGCCAATATCCAGAACGTGCCAATAAATCCAATATTGATAAAGTTAATACTCATCGATGGTTACGTGCATCTGGATTAAAGTCTGAGACTGAAGGCTTTATTCTTGCAGCGCAAGACCAAAGTCATTTCACTAGGAACTTTCAGGCAAATATTATACATAGTAATGTGGATTCAAAGTGGAGGTTCTGTAACAAATACCAAGAAACCCAAGAAACCAAGATATCCACTCTCCCACAAACTTGCCCCAAATGAATATAAAAATCGTCACGATAGAGTGGAGCAGTATTTACATTGGACAATGTGCAAACATTATGGAAAATATGCAAACACTGGTATGAACATCACACAGCACCGGTTACAGAAATAGAAAATGTCACCATTCTTTGGGATTAAACCATCTATACAGACAGAAAAATTGAAGCAAATAGGCCGGACATTATTATTAAAAACCAAAAAGAATAAAACTTACTTATTAATTGATATGGCTTGTCCAGCGGACTGTAACATAGCAACCAAGGAATTTGAAAAACTGTCAAAATAAAAAGACCTGGAAACTGAAATAGAAAAAATGTGGAAATTGAAAACAAGAGTTGTGCCAGTGATAGTAGGTGCACTTGGAATGATAAAAAAATGGAACAAAACAAAACAACACATTGAAAGAATCCCTGGAAACCCCAGCTTAAGAGATATACAAACAACTGTCTTGTTAAGTACAGGCCACCAGGGAAGGAGAATTTTGTCTATGTAACGCTAGGGATATTACGGGAGATAGAAAAATATGAAATGTAGCCATAACAGACCACGACCTGCCTTAGGTCTTCTTGCAGACTTGGTAGGTTATGCGACCATAGCAGAAATCAAATTATGATGAAAAATGTCATCTTAAAAACAATAATAATGGGACGTTTTACGACAGATTCTAGTGTTTTCTCCAAACAAAACGCCATATTGAAACTAGGCACATATAATAATAATAAGAAGAATCGTTCCTGGTATAACGATAAACTACATCCTGCATCAAGTCTTCTGAGCGGAAGTTTGGAGGTTTTGAAGAACATGGAACTACCTTTTAATCCCTGTCGTTCTTCACTTTGACCAGAGGTGGAAGCACCTCTTTGGGCCCCAGCTATGGGCAAACAGTGAACCCCACAAAAGTCAATAGTACATTTTTATAATAAAATGATTATCAATACATCTTTACAGCATAATAGCTATCAACGCAACACTAAAAATATATAAAAATACATTTCTTTATTACCAACAATACATTTTATGATCTACAAAATATATATCAAAAAAACATTTTTTAAATCATTTTACGCCGAGCAAAGCGTCGGAGAAGTGGCGGTTATATTTAATTATCTTTTTTTTAATCATTTTTCTGTTGCAGAGATGTTGTGTTATCCCCCATGGGGATTTTCATATCGAAATGATCATCCAATATCATTGAATTAATCCTTTTTTAATTTATATATATATATATATATATATATATATTGTCCTCCGCAGACAGATCTGTTTCGCTGTATCAGAGCTCATCAATACGGTTAGACTCCGATTGCTTATATATATATATATATATATTTTTTTTTTTAATCATTTCACCCCGAGCAAGGCGGAAACGCCAGTGATGTGCAGGGTGCTACATAAATGTAAAAAGATTACTTAGAAAAGAGTGAGGAGTACAAACTAGTTAGAAAGGAACAATAGAAAGCTGAGAAAGCAGGTGCGATGACAGATACATAGGTGGAGAGAAAGGGAAGGTTATACAGGGGTGGGGAGAGAGCTAGAGTCCAGTGGTTAGTAGATGAGTATTGACTTTGCATTTAAATTTCTGGAGGTTGTAGCCGTCAGGAAAGCAAGAATACGGGAGCGAGTTACACAGGCGGGAAGTGCGAGAGAAGAAGCTGAAGGAGTAGAATTGTCGTCTGCATTTGGCTAACCTGACTGTGAATGGGTGGGACCCAGTTGCCAGTCTGGTTGCACGAGTAAACACCTGTTGAGAAGGCATTAGTGACTTAAGTTCAATGGTAAACGGGTGGGACCTACATGCGAATCTATTACCACGCTCAGATTCAGATGGACGGGGTAGCATAGAAAAAAGCTCGTCATAACTTCTTCTTCTTCTTCTTCTTCTTCTTCTTCTTCTTCTTCTTCTCTTTGCCCTGTACTTTCAGGACGTAGGCGATCATGGCTCTCCACGTCTTCCTATCCCTGGTGGCTTTTAGCATGCTTTCTCCTGTAACCCCACGCAACACCCGTTCTTTCATCCACCTGATCAGGCTTTTTAAATGTCATCTGCTGCTTTTCTCTGTCTCTTTTTCTTTCTATCTGGCCTGTTAGTATCAGGTTCTCCAAGCCCTCTTTCCTCATTGCATGTTCCAGGAACTTCATTTGTCTCTTCCTGATGCTCAGTTTCAATTTCCTTTTCGTATCCATCCTTTCCAAAACATCACCATTGCTCACATGCTCGATCCATGATATCCCCAGCATCCTTCTGTAGAACCACATTTCAATTCCTTCAAGTCCTTCCTTTATATTTGATGATATTGTCCAGCATTCACTGCCGTATTGAAGAACTGACAACACACAGCAATCCAGTTCTCTCTTCTTTGTTTTCCTTCATCTTTGATGATATTGTCCAGCATTCACTGCCATATTGAAGAACTGACATCACATAGCAATCCAGTTCTCTCTTCTTTGTTTTCCTTCATCTTTGATGATATTGTCCAGCATTCACTGGCATATTGAAGAACTGACATCACATAGCAATCCAGTTCTCTCTTCTTTGTTTCTAATGAAATTGTCCTGTTTCTTATTACTCTTCTCAGCTCTTGGAATGTATCCTTGTGCTTTTGGATCTCAGGAATATAAATGTATAGAAACTGCTGTTACCACAAAGTGAGGGGACAGTTTATATGTTGATTGTAATATGGAACTGATCCCCCACTTTATATCCAGCATCTTTTTGTAGAACCACATTTCAGCTGCTTCAAGTTTTCCCGTCATCTTTGATGATATTGTCCAGCATTCACTGCCATATTGAAGAACTGACATCACATAGCAATCCAGTTCTCTCTTCTTTGTTTTCCTTCATCTTTGATGATATTGTCCAACATTCACTGCCATATTGAAGAACTGACATCACATAGCAATCCAGTTCTCTCTTCCTTGTTTTCCTTCATCTTTGATGATATTGTCCAGCATTCACTGCCATATTGAAGAACTGACATCACATAGCAATCCAGTTCTCTCTTCTTTGTTTTCCTTCATCTTTGATGATATTGTCCAGCATTCACTGCCATATTGAAGAACTGACATCACATAGCAATCCAGTTCTCTCTTCTTTGTTTTCCTTCATCTTTGATGATATTGTCCAGCATTCACTGCCATATTGAAGAACTGACATCACATAGCAATCCAGTTCTCTCTTCTTTGTTTTCCTTCATCTTTGATGATATTGTCCAGCATTCACTGCCATATTGAAGAACTGACCTCACATAGCAATCCAGTTCTCTCTTCTTTGTTTTCCTTCATCTTTGATGATATTGTCCAGCATTCACTGCCATATTGAAGAACTGACATCACATAGCAATCCTGTTCTCTCTTCATTGTTTTCCTTCATCTTTGATGATATTGTCCAGCATTCACTGCCATATTGAAGAACTGACATCACATAGCAATCCAGTTCTCTCTTCTTTGTTTTCCTTCATCTTTGATGATATTGTCCAGCATTCACTGCCATATTGAAGAACTGACATCACATAGCAATCCAGTTCTCTCTTCTTTGTTTTCCTTCATCTTTGATGATATTGTCCAGCATTCACTGCCATATTGAAGAACTGACATCACATAGCAATCCAGTTCTCTCTTCTTTGTTTTCCTTCATCTTTGATGATATTGTCCAGCATTCACTGCCATATTGAAGAACTGACATCACATAGCAATCCAGTTCTCTCTTCTTTGTTTTCCTTCATCTTTGATGATATTGTCCAGCATTCACTGCCATATTGAAGAACTGACATCACATAGCAATCCAGTTCTCTCTTCTTTGTTTTCCTTCATCTTTGATGATATTGTCCAGCATTCACTGCCATATTGAAGAACTGACATCACATAGCAATCCAGTTCTCTCTTCTTTGTTTTCCTTCATCTTTGATGATATTGTCCAGCATTCACTGCCATATTGAAGAACTGATATCACATAGCAATCCAGTACTCTCTTCTTTGTTTCTGTTCAAAGTTTCCCGTCGTTTAATACTTTACGCAGCTTCTGGAACGCGTCCTCCGCCACGTCAATTCACCTTCAGATTTCTGTGTCGCACGTTCCGTCTTCTGTCCGAACACTTCCCAAGTATTTTTTGTAGCTGCTTGATTTTAGTATCCCCAATCTGGATTTGGCATATTCGGCTGCTCCTTTTGCTGATGACCATGCTTTCGGTTTTCTTGCAGTTTATTTGTAATCCTTTTTTGTCATTCTCTTTAGCTACCTTCTGTAAGAGGTCTTGTAGTTTTGTTACCGTGTCTCCTATCAGGACTGTATCATCTGCGTATCTTACATTGTTCAGATGAGTATTAGATTCTCCAAACTCTCCTTCCTCATTACGTGTCCCAGAAACTTCAACTGTCTCTTCCTAATTTTAAATATAAAAATATTTTCGTTTTATTCTTTCACAAAACCTCGTCATTGCTTGCTTGTTCAGTTCATGGTATCGTCAATATCCTTTCGCACCAACATGACGTGGATTCTCTCTGTCTTTTCTACAAATATTTTCATGGTAACTACTCTGACAAACTTTTTCCCTTAAGACTGGATCTCAGTGTCGCATTTACCGTCCTCTGTTAGAAAAATTCTCAGGTATTTAAATTTTTCTATCTGCTTGATTTTAGTATCACCGACTTATAATTGGTCTCCTCTTTTTTTTATGATGACCATGCATTTTGTTTTGCAGTTTATACTTAGTCCTTTCTTCTCGCTTTCTTTCGCTACCATTTGTAGTCTGCTATTAGCACTTTGTCATCTGCGTATCAAACATTGTTAAGATGGTGGCCACCAATGAATAATCCTGGTAGGTCTTCTAGTTATGTCAGAACTGTCTCGCTGTATCTTCTTCTTCTTCTATGTGCCATGTCCCTTCAGGACGTAGGCGATATTGGTTCTCCCTGGTGGCTCTTACTATGTTTGCTCTTGTTACACCTTGCACCACCCGTTCCGTCATCCACCTGAGCAGGCCCCGCAAATATGTTATCCGCTGCCTTTCTCTGTCTCTTTTTCCTTCTATCTGACCTGTCAGTATCAGGTTCTCCAAGCCCTCCTTCCTCATTGCATGTCCCAGGAACTTCAACTGTCTCTTCCTGATGCTCAGTATTTATTTCCTTTTTGTTGCCATTCTCTCCAACACCTCATCGTTGCTTGCATGCTCAGTCCACGATATCCGCAGCATCCTTCTGTAGAACCACATTTCCGCTGCTTCAAGTTTTGTCCTTATTTTCGATTATATTGTCCAGTATTCACTGCCGCATTGAAGAACTGACATCACATAGCAATCTAGCACTCTTTTCTTTGTTTCTAGTGAAATTTTCTCGTGTGTTAATACTTTACTCAGCTTCTGGAAAGCATCCTTGTGCTTTTGGATCTCAGGAATATAAATGTATAGAAACTGCTGTGGTCACAAATGAGGGGTCAGTTTATATATTGATTGTATTATGGAACTTATCCCTCACTTTATATACAGCATCCTTCTGAAGGACCACATTTCCGCTGCTTCCAGTTTTGTGTTCATTTTTGATGATATTGTCCAGCACTCACTGCCGTATTGAAGAACTGACATCACATAGCAATCCAGCACCTCGCTGTATAGGTTGAATGAATCCAGAAAAAGTAAAATGGAAACTGAGCTACCTACCCATATGTGTTGAAAGCCCGGTCAATTCAACAACGGTCCGTTAGAGAATTCGAAGGCAAGGCAAAAAATGGCAATTCCTGCGCTACTTGTTAGAACTCTGAAGACCCGAATTGAATAGTGGGTGGAGTTTAAAGTTGGTACCCACGAAATCTGAACACAGCTGGATTGCCTTCATGTAAATTTTTACCATCTTACCTGAATGCCGAGGTCGTTCAGCATCTCACGGCCCACAGGATCCTATCGGACAAACAGTATGGCTTCCGTTTCACCAGTTCTACTGCTGATATGCTAACGACCATCACCAAGTATATATACCAGGCTCTCGACAAGAATGGTGAAGCCCGAACTGTCGCCCTGGATATCTCTAAAGCATTCGACAGAGTATGGCATGCTGGCCTTCTACGGAAACTGCGAAGCTACGGCATTACTGGACTTTTGTTGGACTTAATCCAGTCATTCCTCTCCAACCGCACACTGAAGGTGGTTTTAAACGGACATGCCTCCCAGAACTACCCCACAAACGCGGGTGTCCCCCAAGGCTCTATCCTAGGTCCTACACTCTTTCTAATCTGCATCAATGATCTCCCCGATGCCATAAGATCACAAGTAGGCATGTACGCCGATGATACCACAGTATACGCTCGCCTCGATCAAAAATCTGGTGTTGATGATAGGGCGAGCCTCGCGGCTGAGCTTGAAAAGGATCTCCAATCCGTGGTGGATTGGGGTAGGAAATGACTCGTAAAATTCAATTCTTCCAAAACGAAGCTGCTGTCAATTAACCACCACAGACGACCGCACCCCCCCCATTAGCATGGAACAGGCATACTTCCCAGAGAGTAAAATACTACGCCTGCTTGGCCTGACACTCTCAGCGGACCTCAAGTGGAATGACTACGTTGAATCCATTGCTAAATCCGCTGCTATGAAAGTTGGCTCTCTGTGCAGGGCCGAGAAATTCTTTCCGCCTGAATCTATCCTGCACTTATAGAAATCTACCATCCGCCCGTGTTTTGAATACTGTTGCCACGTCTGGTCGAGTGCCCCTACTATTCTCCTCGGGGTTCTTGACAAAATACAGCGAAGAATCTGTAACGTGATTGATACCGACTTAGCTGACCGCCTGCAGTCACTCTCTCACCGGCGTGACGTGGCTTCCCTGTGCCTCTTCTATAAATACTTTCATGGCTTCTGCTCTGACGAGCTTAAATCACTGGTGCACTCTAGGTATGAGTTTGCAAGAGATACTAGATTGGCAACTAGATCCCACCCTTTTACAGTGAAACCGATGAAATGTAACCGCAATTTCTACTCCAACAGCTTCTTTTCTCGCACTTCCCGCCTGTAGAATTCCCTTCCGCATGCTTGCTTCCCCGACGGCTGTAACCTCCAGGAGTTTAAATGTAAGGTCAGTAGACACCTCCTAACACACTAACCCTCCCATTCTCTCCAACTCTCCCCCTATGTACATCCTAACTCGTCTATCGCCCTGTGTAACCCCCTGCGCTATAGTAGCAGTGATATACCTTGCTTGGGGTGACATGATTAAAAAAAAAACATCCACGAAAACTGGAGTTCATTTGCGGCAGGAGAAAGGTCGCAAACTCTAGTTTTGTCCGAACTTTACATTCAGTCTTTCTCTTCTCTTTCTTCCTTTCTCTTCTTCTTCTTCTTCTTCTTCTCTCTCTCTCTCTCTCTCTCTCTCTCCCTGTCCCACTTTGTCTTCAACCTCTATTTTCACTCCTCCTCTAACTCTCTTCTTCTTTCGTCTTCTCTCTATCCTCTCACTACCTCCTCCTCACTGTTCCTCTTCTCCCTCTTCCTTTTTTCCTCTCTACGTTCTCTTTCCTTCTCTTTCTATTCTCTCTCTCTTCCTCCTCTCACACTTCTCTCTCCTTCACTCATTCAATGTCTTTTTCCCTGTCGCTCTTCTCTTCTCAGTCACTCTCTTTTCTCTCTTCTCAGTCACTCTCTTTTCTCTCTTCTCTCTCCTTAGTTTGTTCTCTCTTCTCTCCTCCTCTTTCTTCTCCATCTCTCTCTCTCTCTCTCTTCATCTCTTCGAAACTTCTTGTATGTTTTACCTGAAATGAAACGAGCAAAAATAGACCAGATAAAAATGGTTGTAGCAATTATCGATCTTGCTAATGCAGATCTGCGTTCCTACTGAAAAAATGCGAATAGGCTCTTCAAATTTACACTACGCAACAAGTACCCTGGAACCACTGATGTATGTCTGATCACAATGGACAATGCATGAAATTATTCAAAATGGGAAAAATATATAATTTCCTTCTTTTGCAAGAGACGACAGCTTCGAGAAATATTCTATCTTTGTACATTTAGATGTAAATTGTATAACAGGTGAAAATAAAGGTATGGTGATGCAGCATTCGGGTTCCTCCTAAGGAATTACCGACAGAACATTTATTATCTAAAGACAACGAGCAACACGTCTGAGGTATGGCGGACCACAGACGACAAAAAAGATATTATTCAAAATAACAAAAATTATATAACTAACATTGTGACACGGGAGCACTTTCGTCGGAAATTTATTTCAAAATGTGGTCTAAACTTATTTATAAATGAAACTTTGTCTGTGTGTATGTGTGTCTGTGTGTGTGTGTATCCGTTACCTATAGACTCCGAAACGGTTGAACCAATTTTCTTGAAAATTTTACACAGTTATACTATGAGCGTCTGCGAGTGTTCTTAGCTAGGTTTTGTGTCGAGGCACCCCCGATAAATATCGAAAATCGATAATCGAAAAAATCGGGTTATAGAAGGAGTGGTCTGATTTAAATCAAATTTGATACACTCATAGACAAAGACATAAGAAACGATATTCAGAAGTTTCAAAGTTGCAGTTCTTACAATAGTGCAGAAAATTTTATATCGATACCAGGAAATCAAAATTTGATTTACATCCATTCATTTTTCTTTCAGTCTACGGTTTCTCTTTAACTGGAAACAACTATTGCTTTTTAGTCTTTCGTGCCAACGTCCAAAGAGTCTGAGCTCCAGGACCATGGATTAGTTTTAAAGCTTTCATTACACCCGAGCAACGCCAAGCTATAATGCTAGTATATATATATATATATATATATATATATATATATATATATGCGATTGGTAAATTGTCGCAATTATTTTATTAGGTGCGATTGACAAAATCTCGCAATTATTTTATTATTTCAAATATTCTTTAGGCTGAGTCTGAGCTCCATGACCATGGATTAGTTTTAAAGCTTTCATTACACCCGAGCAACGCCGGGCTATACTGCTAGTTAAAAACAAAACCGTACGTGTTTCCATTATTTGTTTAAATTGTTTTATTTTTCTACAATTGTAACAAACGGCAAGGAACGACTAGAAAAGCTAAGAGTATCCAAGCTAGTCGGTTCTAAACATGTTTTTTTTCTCGAAGATTATTTTTCTTTAAATTCTTTATATTTTTATTTTTAAGGAGACAATTCCCTACAGAAATGTTGTTTCTTTGTACATTGATACGTAAATTGGATGATATCAACCAGAAGACAAAAGGAAGGAGAGTAACGATCCAGTAGTGCCTTGAGGGCAGATAGAGAACGTATGAGGCTTTTCGTTGCAGATCTCAGCCGTACGCTGATTCAAATGAGACAGTCCAGTGGACCGGCGAAGGAGTTTGTTGAGGGGGTTAGACCTCTACGGATAGCACCATAGACGTCGCAGATTCCATTGTCTTCGTAGAAGAGAAGCATTTTCTTTGATCTTGGTCAAAACTCGATTGATGACGAATGTTATTGATCAGTTGTTGAAAATTTTAAAAAAGCCTCACGGGTGTAAATCAATTATTCTTTGCGATGCAATCGATAGAATTTAAATGTCACATACGGAATAATTTGTATAAGCATGTGGCCTTGAATTTGTGCATATTTAACGATAGTACACACACACACACACACACACACACACACACACACACACACACACACATATATATATATATATATATATATAGGTGAATGCTAATATATATATATATATATATATATAGGTGAATGTCAATAATGCGATGCCTGAGGTTTCAGTTGAATCATCAGAGATTTTCTTTGTATATATTTGCATATATAATCACCCGCAGATAGATCTGTTTCACTGTATCACAGCTCATCAGTACAATTAGACAGCCGATTGCTTTTTACCCAAGATTGAAACCCGAACGAATTGGCGTCAGTCGGTGATTCTACCTCTGACTTATGGGTGCTCGGTAGACTTTTTAGCGTGTATATTATCATTATACACGCCCAATGGCTGAAAGTGCTCTAATTCATTGCTGAATGAACGATGCGTAGATGCCAGAGTAGCTACTGTTTTTCAAAGTCTACCATTCTTCCAGAGTGCTCAATCAGGTTGTGAGAGCGTAAATAGTCATCTGCCGACAGATCTGTTTCGCTGTATCTCAGCTCATCAGTACAATTAGACAGCCGATTGCTTTTTACCCAGGATTGAAACCCGACGGAATTGGCGTCAGTCGGCGATTCTACCTCTGAGCTACGAACGCTCGGTAGAAGAATGCAGACTATGTGTGTGTGTGTGTGTGTGTGTGTGTGCAATGTCACATAATATAATTACTAATGATGGCAATTATTAACTATCTGATGAGATATTGTTCTTTCAATGTCGAAACAAAATGTTCAATTTTGTAGTAGTTTGCAGTTTATACATGTTCTGAAGTATGACTAATTTTAAAATAACAATAAATATTCATTGCACTGTTTTTATATTGAGCATTGTTTTAGATAAACATTTTGAAAGTTGCGATTATTTTCTTAGGTTTTATTCATTTTGGTTTATATATATATATATATATATGGGTACAAAGGGTTTGTCGCTACAATTGGTCTAATTCATGAAGACCTCGAATTTCTCACTTGCCAAACAGCACAAATTCTTTTAAAATGAAGTAACTTCTCACCCCACTATAATCATCTAACATGATGGCCTTTTTTTATTTGTAGTTTAGTTTTGTTTTTGTAGATCTCCTAATATATATATATATATATATATATATATATATCGTCATTCGCAGACAGATCTATTTTTCTGTATCACAGCTCATCAGTACAGTTAGGCATCCGATTGCTTTTACCCAGTCGTCAGCCGATGGGATTCTCCCAGTTCACTCACCATTACTGAGGGAATCCCGGTTGGTTTCTTTTCCTCCGCTTAGAGACATGACTGACTGGGCAGAAGATTATCCCGCAGTAGGTTGCCATTGCTTTTTGTGGTAGATTGGTTGCTAGCCAAGGCAGTAGAATCCACTCTGTCCTGTTATTTAACCCATAACTAGAGGAAAGAGAGGGATTAATACATTTCCCAAGAGTATTTGAGCGTTAGTGAATGCAATGAATTCAATTGGATTCACTTACGCGCAACTAACCTTGGGAAAAGTGAAGATGTAGAGCATAGAGTTAATAATGTGCCGTTACTGAGGGAATCCCGGTTGGTTTCTTTTCATCCACTTAGCGATATGCTTAAGGTCAGCGGGTGGCGGCAGTTATGTTTGGTTGTTGTTGATGAACAAGGCCGACGCCCAAGGTTTTTCGACCTCCGAGAGCGAAACGACGTTGCTGCGCGCCTGTGGTTTTGCCATCTGAGACTGCTCGCGGTCGTTAAGGGAGCGACCCCGCGGTCTATAAACGGGAGACGAAGGAAACTTGAGCCGGTGGACACCATTTTTCGTCGAGGTGGTGCTTCAATACTGCGACTTCCCGGTTTCCGCCGCGCGAAAATCGGCAAACGCGTAGCGGACGGTGAGATGTCTCTCTACTGTAGAGTGAGAGTACATGCAATTTTCCGCCTCTCGACCGAACGGGGCCCCGAGACAAGGTATGTCGAGGCTGAAATGTGCGGTCGAGGTGTCGATGTTCAGAATGGGTATGTGTGAGAGCCTATGTGAAAGGGTGATAACAAGAGTATGAATTTGTGCCAAAGATATTCAGGTAGTAAGGAATTTTAAAAGTTGGCTTGAAGGAGCAGGAAGAAAAATGTGCGTTGTAGTGCATTGGATATCGGCTCGGAACGAGAAGCCGGGGAGCCGAGTTCGAATTCCAGATGAATTCATTGCATTCATTTACGCACAAATACCCTTGGGAAAGTTACTAATCCGTCTCTTTCTTCCAGTTATGGGTTAAATAACAGGACAGATTGGGTTCTATAGCCTTGGCTGGCAACCAGTCTACCGCAGAAAGTAATGGCAAACTACTGCGGGATAATCTTCTACCCAGTTAGTCATGTCTCTTTCGAGACATGATCGCCCAAGCGTGTATCACGTATGGCACTTAACTGACTGACTGAATATAATAGTTGGAATAATGATTAAGGCTTATATTGGTCATAAAGTGGGGGATCAGTTTATTACTTCATAACAATAGGAAACTGATCCCCCATTAATTACTAAACAATAATATAATAGATATCTTTTCCCTTTACCTATGAGTCAAATAACAGGACAGATTGGGTTCCATAGCCTTGGTCGGGAACCAGTCTACCGCAGAAAGCAATGGCAACATACTGCGGGATAATCTTCTGCCCAGTCACTCATGTCTCTTTCGAGACATGATCGGCCAAGCGTGTTTCACGTATGGCACTTAACTGAGTTCGTTCTATACGAAAATATGGGAAATGCTCATCACCAGGTTATTAGATGCCAAAGGGAACTGTTTGTGCTTATATGCCAGGGGCAAGGAGTTAGTATTAGTGAAACCCGGGATTTCAAAGTCTGAACTTTCTTAGAAATCCGCATAAAAAATTAATCGGTCACACATTTGCGGGCTTTTTACCTGCCTTGTACCAAACTAAATTCCAACAAAAGAAATTTCAAGAGCTGAATTAAAAACGAAATCATCTCCAATGTTTTAAATGTGCTCTTCAGGTTGTTAATGAGAAATCGGGGAGCCGAGTTCGAATTCCAGTTGAATTCCTTGCATTCACTTACGCATAAATACCCTTGGGAAAGGTATTAATCCATCTCTTCCCTCAAGTTATGGGTTAAATAATAAGACAGATTTGGTTCTATAGCTTTGGCTGGCAATCAGTCTACCGCAGAAAGCAAAGGCAACCTACTGCGAGATAATCTGCTGCCCAGCTAGTCATGTCTCGAAAGAGACATGATCTCCCAAAGCGTGTATCACGTATGGCACTTAACTGACTGACTGAATGTAATAGTTGGAAACATAATTAAAACTTCTACTGGGCATAATGTGGGGGATCTGATTTCTACTGTTATGAAGTAATGAACTGATCCCCCAGTAATTATACTTAATATAATAATGTAATGTATCTCTTCTCCCTCCAGGTATGGGTTAAATAATAAAACAGATTGGGTTCTATAGCCTTAGCTGGCAATCAGTCTACCACAGAAAGCAATGGCAACCTGCTGCGAGATAATCTGCTGCGCAGTTAGTCGTGTCTCTTTCTAGACATGACCGCCCAAAGCGTGTATCACGGATGGCACTTAACTGACTATGTTATAAGCCCTGCATTTATTTATTTGTTTTTTTCCTTGTGGAAATCGATGCAGCCAATTAGAAACACAAACTCTCGTCCAATTAAAATTGTGTTATTCTGGTTTTGTCTTCAGTCTTTCTTTATGACGTTGATTGGTGTCGGCATTCATTGCTGAGATGATTCGATTTCTTAATTCCCATAGAAGATATCTATCGATTAATCATAGTCATAGTTCCGTCGTTGTTGTTCAACAACAACAACAACAATATATATATATATATATATATATATATATATATATATATATATGTGTGTGTGTGTGTGTGTGTGTGTGTGTGTGTGTGTGTGTGTGTAATTATTTAATTACATAGTGTTTGGTCATAATTAAATTAGACCAGTACACAGTTATATTAAAAAGTGTTCAATACAATTATATTATACAAATTTTAAATATTTTTCATTTGTAAACGAATTATATACCCAGGTTTCTACCATCTGGTGTCTTCAGGCGATTTACAATAACAACATCAATTATTGTAAATCGCCCTAAAAAGCCAGTTTTTTATTCATTTCAAATCAAACAAGGCGGTACCGCCACTGACGCACAGGGGGCTACATAAAAAGTAAAATTTTAGACAGAAGAAGAGTGAAGAGAAAGACGAACCCAGTTACAGAGGGTGTCAGAGAAAGGACAAGAGAAGGTTGGGAACACAGGAGAATACATTTGCAAAGGTCGAGAGAAAGAAAAAGAACAACATATACAGGGTGAATGTAGAAAGGAGTGGAGTCAAGTGGATAAGAGATGGGAATCGACATTGCATTTAAATTCCAGGAGGTTGTAGCGGTCAGGAAAGCAAGTATGCTGAAAGGAGTTATACAGACAGGAAGTGCGAGAAAAGAAGCTGTTTGAGTAGAATTGTACTGCATTTGTTTGATTGAACTGTAAATGGGTGGGGTCTTGTTGCCAGTCTGGTTGCCCGAGTAAATTCTTGTGGTTAGGGGCACCAGTGAACTAAGTTCGTCAGAGCAGAAGCCATGAAAATATTTGTAGAAGAGATGGAGAGAAGCCACATCCCGCCGATGTGAAAGTGGCTGGATTCGAGCTGCCAGGTCAGGACCTATCACATTACAGATTCTCCTTTGGAGCCTGTCGAGAACACTGAGATGAACAGCAGGAGCGCCTGACCAGATATGACAACAATTAAGAACTTGGGTTTCTTAATAACTCGTTTACAAATGAAAAAGGATGTGCGTTGTGGTACAGTGGATATCGGCTCGGAACGAGAAATCGGGGAGCCGAGTTCGAATTCCAGTTGAATCCATTGTATTCACTTACGCGCAAATACCCCTGGGAAAGGTATTAATCCGTCTCTTCCTTCCAGTTATGGGTTAAATAGCAGGACAGATTGGGTTCTATAGCTTTGGTCGGCAACCAGTCTACCGGAGAAAGCAATGGCAACCTACTGCTGGATAATCTTCTGTCCAGTCAGTCATGTCTCTTTCGAGACATGATCGTCCAAGCGTGTATCACGTATGGCACTTAACTGACTGACTGAATATAACAAAAACATGATTAAGGCTTCTACTGGGCATAAAGTGTGTGATCGGTTTTCTATTGTCATGAAGTAATAAACTGATCCCCCACTAATTACTACTTATTAATAGAATAATATAATTCACCAGTCTACCGCAGAAAGCAATGGCAACCTACTGCGGGATAACCTTCTGCCCAGTCAGTCGTGTCTCTTTCGAGACATGATCGCCCAAGCGTGTATCACGTATGGCACTTTAACTGACTGTGTATGTCAATGGGTGTTAGTTATTTCGGCAGTAATCTTTATTTTAAACATGTTTCGTTAAAAACGATCGACAAGGAAGATATTTTTAATTTCTTATTTAATTTTTCCAGTATTCTTACAAGTTTATCTTTTGCTGGAGATAAAGAATGTAAAATGTTCAATAGTTTTTGACTGTCAAAGCGCTTTCAGCCATTTTACTGGCCATTTCTTTTTCGATGTTGCTATTTTATCCTCGTGTTTTGACTGTAAAGTAAATTATTTTGTCTTTGAAAACGAGCGTTCTTTAAAGTTAACACGTGATGGGTGGGACTAGACATAGCTTTAAAAACTCTATTTTCACTGTTAAATATTGTAAAGTTGATGCTAGAGGAAAATTATATTGTTTTATATATATATATATATATATATATATATATATATATGTTTCTATAGCAAGATGCTTTTGATAGTTTTTTCGTATTTTCAACCAAAATTTTCCTTAAGATTTCTTATAAATTTTGGGTTAGTCATTTTTTTTTTCAATTGCATTATTATTAGATAGGTGGTATGTCAGGCGTCTAATCAGAGAAGTGGTAGTATGTCTAATATAGGTAATTGATTTATAGCCTGAAACACAACAGTCAGTGCGTCCTACTCCCACATCAGAAGGGACCAAGCGAGTCTCCCTGAAACCAATACACTACGCCTCTTTGGTCCAACCCTCTCTTCTGACCTCAAGTGGAACCGTTACAGTGGTATCTAGTTTGCTTCATATATATATATATATATATATATATATATATATATATATATATATATATATGCACTGGGCCTCCGCGTTGAAACCTCTTTTCCGACCTCAAGTCGAACCATTACATTCAATCAATTGCCATATCGACTGCTTGGAAGGTTGGGTCGCTGTGTCGGGCCAGGAAGTTTTTTTTTCCTCCTGAGTGCATCTTGCAAATTGGAATACTGTTGTCAGATCTGGTCAGGCGCCTCTGCTGCTCGTCTCAGGGTTCTCGACAGGCTCCAAAGGAGAATCTGTAATGTGATTGATTCTGACCTGGCGGCTAGACTGCAGCCACTTTCTCACTGGCGGGACGTGGCTTCCCTCTGTCTTTTTTACAAATATTTTCATGGCTTCTGCTCCGACGATCTTGGCTCGTTGATGCCCCTTCCATTCGAAATTACTCTAGCAACCAGACTGGCAACAAGGTCTCACCATTTTACAGTTAAATCGACTAAAAACAGCTGCCACTTCTACTCCAGCTGTTATATAATATCTGTCGTCCCGTATGGCAAGGAATGTTGAACAATATCCTTAATGAAGAAGAGACTTGAAGCAAAACAAACAAAGAAAAGTTACGTGATATTTGTTCATCTGTATAGCAGAAAATGCTAGACCAGTGGTTCCCAAACTTTTTTCTGTCATTTCCCCCTACACCCATTTCAACCATCCAGATTCCCCGGTTCATGTCTATGAGGGAAAGAGCAGTTAAAACACACTGAGACTATTTACTAATTTATTTTTCAAATGTACAAATATACTGATAAACTTATAGTTACAGAGTAAAGTGAATAGAGAGCAATTAGTAACAACTAAGCATAACCATAGAGAGCGGTTAGTAACAAATAAAAGGACTTTTGTTTGCTCTTCTACTTCAGAATTAAATTAGGGAGAAGGGTGATGCTGCTTCTTGTACACCAGTGTATCAATATCAGGGTTAGTTTTGGCAAGCGTGCAACGTATGTCACAGTCAACCTTCAGTCGGTTTCGTGTTTTGGGTTTGATTGTGAGTAAAGTAGAAAATCCTGACTCACAGATGTAGGGTGTGGAAAACAGAATGAGGATTTTCAATGCATTGTTGCTCAGTTGTGGATATGCTCCACGCATATTAACCCAGAATTCTTCAAGATGTTGTTCACGAAACCAAGCTTGCTGAGTACACGTAACTCACTGGGATCCTGTGAGACTGAGTGTACTCCCGTACCACCCTCCGCTCTTCCGTCAGAGCTCATGCTTGAACGAGAACCTACTGGTAGGTACGACGCCGCCCATCTACAACAGGCACTCTCTCTCACTTTCTCTCTTTCTCTTTCTCTCTCTCAGACATGAGAAAATCCATCTGAGAAGATGAGCAAAATACTAACACACAGGAAGATCTCAATAGAAACGAAGAAAAGAGTGCTAGACTGCTACGTGATGTCAGTTCTTCAATACGGCTGTGAATGCTGGACAATATAATCGAAAATGAGGACAAAACTGGAAGCGACCGAAATGTGGTTCTACAGAAGGATGCTACGGATATCGTGGACTGAGCATACAAGCAACGACGAAGCGTTAGAAAGAATGGCAACAAAAAGGAAATCGATGCTGAGCATCAGGAAGAGACAACTGAAGTTCCTGGGACATGCAATGAGGAAGGAGAGCCTGGAGAACCTGATACTGACTGGATAGATAGAAGGAAGGAGAGATAGAGGAAGGCAGCGGATAACATATTTGCAGGGCCTGATCAGGTGGATGACGGAACGGGGGTTGCCAGGAGCAACAGGAGCAAACATACTAAGAGCCAAAAGGGATAGGGAGACGTGGAGAGCCATGATCGTCTACGTCCTGAACGGACAGGGCACATAGAAGAAGAAGAAGTGTAATTATTCCCCCCGGTAGCTTCAAATTTCCCCCCAGGGGAATTTTCCCCCAGTTTGGGAATCGTTGTTAGACAATCTCCTCAAAGATGAAGAATCTCGAAGCAACAGAAATGTGGTTCTACAGAAGGATGCTGAGGATACTATAGACCGAATATATGAGCCGTCACGAGGTTTTAGGAAAAATGGAAACAAAGTGGACACTTATATTTAACATCAAGAAGAGAAAGTTGAAATTTCTAGAATACGTAACAAAGAAGTTAGGCTTCGAAAATCTGACACTCACAGGACAAATTAAGGGACAGACGAACAGAGTAAATTCCTGCATAACGTACGAGTAAATGGATGCTATAATGGGTCTGGATGGAATAAAAGTCAAAACTTATAAAAAGCTACAGGAGGGAGGAACTTGTGGAATGATCCATTCTGAAGGAACACGGAACATAAGAGACGCCTTCTCGTTGATGAAAATGTGTGGGGAGGTGTAGAGGATGGTGTACGGTAATTAACGTAATTAATGTCTCGCAGGTGTAGAAGGTCAAACACAAATTACACCTCATCAACTCCTACATTTAAGTATTGACCTTTCACTTTTCTCTCTCTTCGTTTGAAATCTCCCGAGGTCATACCTTATTCCAAATTGTTCATTCCTTTGTGATTTCTATCTTAGAGTCAACGTGCCTCTAAATACATGCACTCGTTTTAGAAACTAACAACTAAAAATATAAAAACGAAAAAAATTGTCTACCCACTGAAAAGCCGACATCGGTGAATAGTATCCACTTTGCCAAAGCTTCATAGTTACAGAATTTATATAAGAATTAGTTGCAAATAATTTAGAAGATAAAAAAGGAAACCAACCTAGGGTTGTTCCCGATGCGAAATCGAATAAGTTGAGCGGGGAAGTTGACCGAACATTACTAAAATGCAAATTAGACAATCACTTGCTCAGTTTCCTTCATCAATGGTATTGCGCTTAAATAATTCACTACGATGTTCCGTTATTAGACAAACTAAAGCAGGATTTATTATCAAGATAATTATTCATAAATAAATAAATAAGGAACGTTATGCCAGTATTTGTCATCGGAGGCAAATTTAAACAACCTAAGGTATGCAGAAGAGACAGTGCTGATAGCAGACACGGAAAGGAAACTACAAGACCTCCTACAGAAGGTAGCTGAAGAGAGTGACAAGAAAGGCTTACAAATAAACTGCAAGAAAACCGAATGCATGGTCATCAGTAAAAAGGACAGCCCAATATGCCAAATACAGGTCGGAGATGATATAGTGCGATAGCAGACACGGAAAGGAAACTGCAAGACCTCCTACAGAAGGTAGCTGAAGAGAGTGACAAGAAAGGATTACAAATAAACTGCAAGAAAACCGAATGCATGGTCATCAGTAAAAAGGACAGCCCAATATGCCAAATACAGGTCGGAGATGATATAGTGCGATAGCAAACACGGAAAGGAAACTGCAAGACCTCCTACAGAAGGTAGCTGAAGAGAGTGACAAGAAAGGCTTACAAATAAACTGCAAGAAAACCGAATGCATGGTCATCAGTAAAAAGGACAGCCCAATATGCCAAATACAGGTCGGAGATGATATAGTGCGATAGCAGACACGGAAAGGAAACTGCAAGACCTCCTACAGAAGGTAGCTGAAGAGAGTGACAAGAAAGGCTTAAAAATAAACTGCAAGAAAACCGAATGCATGGTCATCAGTAAAAAGGGCAGCCCAATATGCCAAATGCAGGTCGGAGATGATATAGTGCGATAGCAGACACGGAAAGGAAACTGCAAGACCTCCTACAGAAGGTAGCTGAAGAGAGTGACAAGAAAGGATGAAAAATAAACTGCAAGAAAACCGAATGCATGGTCATCAGTAAAAAGGGCAGCCCAATATGCCAAATGCAGGTCGGAGATGATATAGTGCGATAGCAGACACGGAAAGGAAACTGCAAGACCTCCTACAGAAGGTAGCTGAAGAGAGTGACAAGAAAGGCTTAAAAATAAACTGCAAGAAAACCGAATGCATGGTCATCAGTAAAAAGGGCAGCCCAATATGCCAAATGCAGGTCGGAGATGATATAGTGCGATAGCAGACACGGAAATGAAACTGCAAGACCTCCTACAGAAGGTAGCTGAAGAGAGTGACAAGAAAGGATTACAAATAAGTTGCAAGAAAACCGAATGCGTGGTCATCAGTAAAAAGGGCAGCCCAAAATGCCAAATACATGTGGGGGATACTAAAATTAAGCAGGTACAAAAATTTAAATACCTGGGAAAGGATCTAACAGAAGACGGAGAGTGTGGCATAAAGATCCGAAGACGAATTGGCATGGCAAATGACTCGTTCCAGAAGCTGAGTAGAGTATTAAGAGAGAGGAAACTTTCACTAAAAACAAAGAAGAGAGAACTGGATTGCTATGTGATGTCAGTTCTTCAATATGGCAGTGAATGTTGGACAATATCATCAAAGATGAAGGAAAACAAAGAAGAGAGAACTGGATTGCTATGTGATGTCAGTTCTTCAATATGGCAGTGGATGCTGGACAATATCATCAAAGATGAAGGAAAACAAAGAAGAGAGAACTGGATTGCTATGTGATGTCAGTTCTTCAATATGGCAGTGAATGCTGGACAATATCATCAAAGATGAAGGAAAACAAAGAAGCGAGAACTGGATTGCTATGTGATGTCAGTTCTTCAATATGGCAGTGAATGCTGGACAATATCATCAAAGATGAAGGAAAACAAAGAAGAGAGAACTGGATTGCTATGTGTTGTCAGTTCTTCAATATGGCAGTGAATGCTGGACAATATCATCAAAGATGAAGGAAAACAAAGAAGAGAGAACTGGATTGCTATGTGATGTCAGTTCTTCAATATGGCAGTGAATACTGGACAATATCATCAAAGATGAAGGAAAACAAAGAAGAGAGAACTGGATTGCTATGTGTTGTCAGTTCTTCAATAATGCAGTGAATGTTGGACAATATCATCAAAGATGAAGGAAAACAAAGAAGAGAGAACTGGATTCCTATGTGATGTCAGTTCTTCAATAATGCAGTGTATGTTGGACAATATCATCAAAGATGAAGGAAAACAAAGAAGAGAGAACTGGATTGCTATGTGATGTCAGTTCTTCAATATGGCAGTGAATGCTGGACAATATCATCAAAGATGAAGGAAAACAAAGAAGAGAGAACTGGATTGCTATGTGATGTCAGTTCTTCAATAATGCAGTGAATGTTGGACAATATCATCAAAGATGAAGGAAAACAAAGAAGAGAGAACTGGATTGCTATGTGATGTCAGTTCTTCAATAATGCAGTGAATGTTGGACAATATCATCAAAGATGAAGGAAAACAAAGAAGAGAGAACTGGATTGCTATGTGATGTCAGTTCTTCAATAATGCAGTGAATGTTGGACAATATCATCAAAGATGAAGGAAAACAAAGAAGAGAGAACTGGATTGCTATGTGATGTCAGTTCTTCAATATGGCAGTGAATGCTGGACAATATCATCAAAGATGAAGGAAAACAAAGAAGAGAGAACTGGATTGATATGTGATGTCAGTTCTTCAATATGGCAGTGAACGCTGGACAATATCATCAAAGATGAAGGAAAACAATGAAGAGAGAACTGGATTGATATGTGATGTCAGTTCTTCAATATGGCAGTGAACGCTGGACAATATCATCAAAGATGAAGGAAAACAAAGAAGAGAACTGGATTGCTATGTGATGTCAGTTCTTCAATATGGCAGTGAATGCTGGACAATATCATCAAAGATGAAGGAAAACAAAGAAGAGAGTACTGGATTGCTATGTGATGTCAGTTCTTCAATATGGCAGTGAATGCTGGACAATATCATCAAGGCTGACATGAAGGAAAACAAAGAAGAAGAGAACTGGATTGCTATGTGATGTCAGTTCTTCAATATGGCAGTGAATCACTGGACAATATCATCAAAGATGAAGGAAAACAAAGAAGAGAACTGGATTGCTATGTGATGTCAGTTCTTCAATATGGCAGTGAATGCTGGACAATATCATAAAGATGAAGGAAAACGAAGAGAGAACTGGATTGATATGTGATGTCAGTTCTTCAATATGGCAGTGAACGCTGGACAATATCATCAAAGATGAAGGAAAACAAGGAAGAGAGAACTGGATTGATATGTGATGTCAGTTCTTCAATATGGCAGTGAACGCTGGACAATATCATCAAAGATGAAGGAAAACAAGAAAGAGAACTGGATTGCTATGTGATGTCAGTTCTTCAATATGGCAGATGCTGGACAATATCATCAAAGATGAAGGAAAACAAGAAGAGAGTACTGGATTGCTATGTGATGTCAGTTCTTCAATATGGCAGTGAATGCTGGACAATATCATCAAAGATGAAGGAAAACAAAGAAGAGAGAACTGGATTGCTATGTGATGTCAGTTCTTCAATATGGCAGTGAATGCTGGACAATATCATCAAAGATGAAGGAAAACAAAGAAGAGAGAACTGGATTGCTATGTGATGTCGTTCTTCAATATGGCAGTGAATGCTGGACAATATCATCAAAGATGAAGGAAAACAAAGAAAGAGAGAACTGGATTGCTATGTGATGTCAGTTCTTCAATATGGCAGTGAATGCTGGACAATATCATCAAAGATGAAGGAAAACAAAGAAGTGAGAACTGGATTGATATGTGATGTCAGTTCTTCAATATGGCAGTGAACGCTGGACAATATCATCAAAGATGAAGGAAAACAAAGAAGAGAACTGGATTGATATGTGATGTCAGTTCTTCAATATGGCAGTGAACGCTGGACAATATCATCAAAAATGAAGGAAAACAAGAGAGAACTGGATTGCTATGTGATGTCAGTTCTTCAATGGCAGTGAATGCTGGACAATATCATCAAAGATGAAGAAAAACAAAGAAGAGAGTACTGGATTGCTATGTGATGTCAGTTCTTCAATATGGCAGTGAAGGCTGGACAATATCATCAAAGATGAAGGAAAACAAAGAAGAGAGAACTGGATTGCTATGTGATGTCAGTTCTTCAATATGGCAGTGAATGCTTGGACAATATCATCAAAGATGAAGGAAAACAAAGAAGAGAGAACTGGATTGCTATGTGATGTCAGTTCTTCAATATGGCAGTGAATGCTGGAAAATATCATCAAAGATGAAGGAAAACAAAGAAGAGAAGAACTGGATTGCTATGTGATGTCAGTTCTTCAATATGGCAGTGAACGCTGGACAATATCATCAAAGATGAAGGAAAACAAAGAAGAGAGTACTGGATTGCTATGTGATGTCAGTTCTTCAATATGGCAGTGAATGCTGGACAATATCATCAAAGATGAAGGAAAACAAAGAAGAGAGAACTGGATTGCTATGTGATGTCAGTTCTTCAATATGGCAGTGAATGCTGGACAATATCATCAAAGATGAAGGAAAACAAAGGAAGAGAGAACTGGATTGATATGTGATGTCAGTTCTTCAATATGGCAGTGAACGCTGGACAATATCATCAAAGATGAAGGAAAACAAAGAAGAGAGAACTGGATTGCTATGTGATGTCAGTTCTTCAATATGGCAGTGAATGCTGGACAATATCATCAAAGATGAAGGAAAACAAAGAAGAGAGTACTGGATTGCTATGTGATGTCAGTTCTTCAATATGGCAGTGAATGTTGGACAATATCATCAAAGATGAAGGAAAACAAAGAAGAGAGAACTGGATTGATATGTGATGTCAGTTCTTCAATATGGCAGTGAACGCTTGGACAATATCATCAAAGATGAAGGAAAACAAAGAAGAGAGAACTGGATTGCTATGTGATGTCAGTTCTTCAATATGGCAGTGAATGCTGGACAATATCATCAAAGATGAAGGAAAACAAAGAAGAGAGTACTGGATTGCTATGTGATGTCAGTTCTTCAATATGGCAGTGAATGTTGGACAATATCATCAAAGATGAAGGAAATCAAAGAAGAGAGAACTGGATTGATATGTGATGTCAGTTCTTCAATATGGCAGTGAATGTTGGACAATATCATCAAAGATGAAGGAAAACAAAGAAGAGAGAACTGGATTGCTATGTGATGTCAGTTCTTCAATATGGCAGTGAATGCTTGGACAATATCATCAAAGATGAAGGAAAACAAAGAAGAGAGAACTGGATTGATATGTGATGTCAGTTCTTCAATATGGCAGTGAACGTTGGACAATATCATCAAAGATGAAGGAAAACAAAGAAGAGAGAACTGGATTGATATGTGATGTCAGTTCTTCAATATGGCAGTGAATGTTGGACAATATCATCAAAGATGAAGGAAAACAAGGAAGAGAGAACTGGATTGCTATGTGATGTCTGTTCTTCAATATGGCAGTGAATGCTGGACAATATCATCAAAGATGAAGGAAAACAAGGAAGAGAGAACTGGATTGCTCTGTGATGTCAGTTATTCAATATGTCAGTGAATGCTGGACAATATCATCAAAGATGAAGGAAAACAAGGAAGAGAGAACTGGATTGCTCTGTGATGTCAGTTCTTCAATATGGCAGTGAATGCTGGACAATATCATCAAAGATGAAGGAAAACAAAGAAGAGAGAATTGGATTGCTCTGTGATGTCAGTGCTTCAATATGGCAGTGAATGCTGGACAATATCATCAAAGGTGAAGGAAAACAAAAAAGAGAGTACTGGATTGTTATGTGATGTCTGTCCTTCAATATGGCAGTGAATATTGAACAATCATATCAAAAATGAAGGAAAAACTTGAAGCAACTGAAATATGGTTCTACAGAAGGATGCTGAGGATATTGTAGACCGAGCATGTGAGCAATTATGAAGTTTTGGAAAGGATGAAAACAAAAAGGAAATTAATATTGAGCATCAGGAAAATACAGTTAAAGGTCCTGGGATATGCAATGAGAAAGGAGGGCTTGGAGAACCTGATACTAACAGGTCAGAGACTGGGGAAAGCAGCGGATAACATATTTGATAGACCTGATCAGGTGGATGACGGAAAGAGGGTTGCGTGGAGTAATAGGAGAAAGCGTGCTAAGAGCCACCAGGGATAGGGAGACGTGGAAAGCCATGATCGCCTACGTCCTGAAAGGACACGGCACATAGAAGAATTATTCGCATCATGTATAATACCAGGAGTTGTTTACACTCACAAATATAGATTATCTGGGTCGAGACCAAACGTAAATAATCACATTATATATTATTTACATTAAGGTTTATATTGTACAAGCCTCGAGGGCCACTCGTGGTAGAGGCTTATGCTAAGGGATGCCTGGACAGGATGGAAAGATAACGGTTGGCAGCAGATTTGAAGAGGTTAAGATGCAGATGTGTGTTGTGGTGAAGTGGATATCGGCTCGGAATGTGAAATCCGGGAGCCGAGTTCGAATTCCAGTTAATATTGCCTGCGCTCACTTGCGCGCAAATACCTTTGGGAGAGGTATTAATCCGTTTCTTCCCTCTAGTTAAATAGCAGAAGATATTGGGTTCTATAGCCTTGGCTGGCAACCAGTCTACCGTAGAAAATAATGGTAACCTACTGCGGGATAATCTTCTACCCAATCAGGCATGTCTTTTTCAAGACATGATCGCCTGAAGCGTGTATCACGTATGGCACCTAACTGACTGACTGAATATAATAGTTGGAGACATGATTTAGGCATCTACTGGGCATAAAGTTGGGGATCGGTTTTCTATTCTTATGAGGTAATAAACAGATCCCCCACTAATTATACTTAATATGATAATGTAATATGATCTATCTCTTCTCCCTCCAGTTATGGGTTAAATAATAGGACAGATTGGGTTCTATAGCCTTGGCTGGCAACCAGTCTACTGCAGAAAGCAATGGCAACCTACTGCTGGATAATCTTCTGCCCAGTCAGTCATGTCTCTTTCGAGACATGATCGCCCAAGCGTGTATCACGTATGGCACTTAACTGACTGACTGAATATAACAGAAACATGATTAAGGCTTCTACTGGGCATAAAGTGGGTGATCGGTTTTCTATTGTCATGAAGTAATAAACTGATCCCCCACTAATTACTACTTATTAATAGAATAATATAATTCACCAGTCTACTGCAGAAAGCAATGGCAACCTACTGCGGGATAATCTTCTGCCCAGTCAGTCATGTCTTTTTCGAGACATGATCGCCCAAGCGTGTATCACGTATGGCACTTAACTGACTGACTGAATATAACAGAAACATGATTAAGGCTTCTACTGGGCATAAAGTGGGTGATCGGTTTTCTATTGTCATGAAGTAATAAACTGATCCCCCACTAATTACTACTTATTAATAGAATAATATAATTCACCAGTCTACCGCAGAAAGCAATGGCAACCTACTGCGGGATAATCTTCTGCCCAGTCAGTCATGTCTTTTTCGAGACATGATCACCCAAGCGTGTATGCGTATGTCACTTAACTCACTGATTGAATATAATAGTTGGAAACATGATTAAGGCTTCTACTGGGCATAAAGCGGGGGATCGGGAAAATATCTTCTTGGGGCTGCTTTTCACGGGAATAAATGATTTGAGTAAAACCTACTTCTCGCCTATTAAATACGGATGGAATGTCGAATTTTTTTTTTAAATATGTAAATAGTTTAGCTGGTCTTCGCCGTAAAGGTCAGACTTAGTCGATCCCGGTGATGCAGTTGTCGAAGCACTCCCCATGGCAATAGCGGCAGAGCAGTGAGTGATTCATCACATCCTGCCTGTGAGAGAAAGAGAGGTTGAAGTATGAAAAATAATTCATCCCCAACAAGGTCTCTGACACACTTTTCAACTCATTTAAGAATTGGGCTAAGGACTGAGGAGCCAAATATGGTAACACTACTCAATCTTTGTACTGATCTGGTTCTTTATAAAGACAGAGCATAACCCGAGGAATCAGATACTGACTGGAGTGCCATAGGGAGCCGATTATTTCATCTGCATCTTTCGCGATTGATCGTACATCAAAGTTCAACTTGAAGTTGAATGTTCGTTTGTGACCCAACATTCTCTTGAGGCGCGGTTCTTCAACATGATCCATCTGAATTGTCATACACGCCGCAGGCTATTACTTTCTAGGCTTACGGCCATATCACGTTGAATACACCGGTTCTCGCTCGATCACCGAAGTTGAGTCTGGTCAGTACTTAGAAGAGTGACCGCTTGGGAATACCAGGTGCTGTAAGCGTTTAGTGACAGATGTGCGTGCTTACGGCCATATCACGTTGAATACACCGGTTCTCACTCAATCACCAAAGTTAAGCAACATTGAGCCTGGTCAGTACTTAGATGGGTGACCGCTTTGGAATACCAGGTACTGTAAGCGTTTAGTGACAGATGTGCGTGCTTACGGCCATATCACGTTGAATACACCGGTTCTCGTTCGATCACCGAAGTTAAGCAACGTTGAGCCTGGTCAGTACTTAGAAGAGTGACCGCTTGGGAATACCAGGTGCTGTAAGCGTTTAGTGACGGTTGTGCGTTGTGGTGCAGTGGATATCGGCTTGGCTAGAGAAATCGGTGAGCCGAGTTCGAATTCCAGTTGAATACCCTGCATTCAATTAAGCACTCGTACCCTTGGGAAAGGTATTAATCCATCCCTTTCCTCCAGTTATGGGTTAAATAGCAAGGGTTGAACTTGGGAACCCTGCACTTAAAAACAAATCCCAATGAATCTTGATACTCGAAAAGAAAAAAAAGTATTACTAGACGCAAAAACTTATATAAAAACTGCAATAAATTGTTGAAATAAAAGGTATTACCAGCAATAAATAAATAAATTTAGTTGGCAATAAATGACCCGCCGAGACATGATATGCCATAAAACAAAACAACCAACTATTTCTCATTTCTAATGGAAAGCTTATTCTTGAGCTACCACGAATACATTTTTAGTATCCTTTTGTGGGGGGGGGGGGGGGGTCAGCGAAAATTAATATTACTTGAAAGTCCCGTAAAAACATCACGGTTTTTCTATTGTAATTTTCTGATGAACCTTACTTCTTTTGTTCATGTACAAATCAGCCATCAACCATACGACCGTGCGTAGAATACTGTTGTCATATCTGGTCGGGTGACTCTGCTTTTCATCTCAGTGTTCTCGACAGGCTTTAAACTACTGTAATATAATTGGTGCCGACCTGGCAGCTCGACTCCAGCCACTTTCTCACCGGCAGGATGTGGCTTCTCTTTGTCTCATCTACAAATATTTTCATGGCTTCTGCCCCGACGAACTTAAGTCACCGATGCCTCCCTTCGTAAGAATTTACTCATGCAACCAGACTAGTAACAATGTCCCACCCTTTTACAGTTAAATCAACCAAATACAGCCGATAATTCTACTCAGCTTCTTTTCTCGCATTTCCCACCCGTGGAACTCCCTTTCATATACTTATTTTCCTGACGGCTACAACCTCCAGGAATGTAAATGTAATGTCAATTCCCATCTCTTATTCATTTGACTCCAGTTCGTTCTACATCACCCCGTATATCTTGTTCTTTTCCTTTCTCTCTACCTTCGCGACTGTCTTCACTCCTGTGTTCACGTCCTTCTCTTGCCCTTTCTCTTTCACCCCCTGTAACAGGTTCGTCTTCCTCTTCACTCTCCCCCTGCCTAATAATTCAACTCTCTTACGTAGCTCCCTGCTCATCAGTAGCGATACCGCCTTACTTGGGTGAAACAAAAAAAAAAAATGACCGAAGAAGCTTCTGGCGAGTTCTACGACAATAAAATATTTGTAGAAATTACCTCATCGGACCATTAAATATTTTTTCTTGACAGCTTTATCAAAATATGACAATAACAATCATTAATATGAAAGTTAAAACAGACATTCTTTCTTATTTCTTTTTCTTTCTTTCTTTCTTTCATTCTTTCTTTCATTCTTTCTTTCTTTCATTCTTTCTTTCTTTCTTATTTCTTTTTCTTTCTTTCTTTCATTCTTTCTTTCTTATTTCTTTCTTTCTTTCATTCTTTCTTTCTTATTTCTTTTTCTTTCTTTCTTTCATTCTTTCATTCTTTCATTCTTTCTTTCTTATTTCTTTCATTCTTTCTTTCTTATTTCTTTTTCTTTCTTTCTTTCATTCTTTCTTTCTTTCTTATTTCTTTACTTTTCTTTCTTTCTTCCTTTCTTTCTTTACTTTCTACCTTTCTTTCTGTCTATCTTTTCTTTTGTATTCTTTTCTTTTCTTTCTTTCTATCTTTCTTTCTTTCACATACTTACTAAAGCCAAGTAATGTCTTTTCCCTCTTTCCATTTTCTGATGAACCTTAATTCTTCAGTCACTAATTAAATAAACTCATGGGAATTTCTCTAAGAATAAGATAACTGTATAATTTCCCCTATCGCATTAAATATTTGAGCTTAACAACTTTAAGAAAACATAGCTCCGATGAACTTAGATCACTGGTGCCCCCTAAATACGAATTTGAACGAGATACTAGATTAGCAACTAGATCCCACCCTTTTACAGTGAAACCGATAAAATGCAGCCGTAACTTCTACTCCAACAGTTTCTTTCCTCGCACTTCCCGAATGTGGAATTCTCTTCCAAACGATTGCTTCCCCGACGGCTACAATCTCCAGGAGTTTAAATGTAAGGTTAATACACACCTCCTAACACACTAACCTGCTACCATTCTATCAAGCACTCTTCCCATCTGCCCGACCCTCATCCTCGCTATCCTTACTCATCTGTCACCTTTCTCCTGACATTCCCTATGTCTATCCACTCCTTCTCTTTACCTTCCCCTATGTAGCCCCATGCGCAATAGTGGCAGTGGAATGCCTTGCTTGGGGTGAGATGATTAAAAAAAATTGCAATAACAATCATCAATATGATTCCTGCTGGTTATCTTAAGAAGTGGGTACAAATGAAAAAAATTAGGATCTTAAAAACCTTTTCCGTTTTAGTAAAATAGACATTACTTCTTTCTTTCTTTCTTTCTGTTTTTCATTTCCTTTTTATTTCTTTTCTTTTTTCCCTCCTTTTCTTTCTTCCTTTTCTCTTTCGTTTCTTTTCTTTTTTCTTTCTTTCTTTCTTTTTCTTATTTCTTTTCTTTTTTCTTTTTTCTTTCCTTCTTTCTTTCTTTCTTTTTTCTTTCTTTCTTTCGCTTAGTAAAACCAAGTAATGTCTTTTCCCTCTTTCCATTTTATGATGAACCTTAATTCTTCAGTCAATAATTAAATAAGCTCATGGGAATTTCTTTAACAATAAGATAACCGTGGAAATTCTCCTATCGTATTAAATATTTGAGCTTAACAACTTTAACAAAATATTGCAATAACAATCACAAATATGAATGTTCTTTCTTTCTTTAATTCTTTTTTTCTTTCTCTTCTTTTCTTTCTTTTCTTTTTTTTCTTTCTTTCTTTCTTTTACCTACTTACTAAAAGCAAGTAATGCCTTTCCACTCTTTCAATTGAATCAAAATAGAAGAGTCCTTTATTTATGAGGAGGAGACGTTAAACATGTGTCTTCCCTTTTTTTATTAATTAATTTTTCTCTTCATAATCCTTTCTATTATAATAAAGAGTGTTGCATGTGCGAGCATTGTATGTGTGGCCGAGTGGTTAGAACGTTTGCTTTCTGATCACGAAGCCCGGGTTCAAATCTCACTATGATCGATTTGTCAGGTGACCTCCCTGACTTTATCGGTCTGGCGAAGAGGATCCTAGCGTGCGGCATCTTTTCAAAACCATACCACGGATTGACCCAGGCGTCTGTCGCGAGTATTAGCTAGCTGCCCTGGGAGAGGGGCATCCTCGGATGCGAGTGGCCAGCCATTATATATATATATATATATATATATAGAGAGAGAGAGAGAGCCAGAGCCAACTTGCCCTATATATATATATATATTTTTTAATTCAGATACTTCAATCCAAGGGAAAATTTTTCTCCAGTTTCTGAAAGGTTTTTTCTGTTGCTGAGGTGATGTGTCGTCCTCCGTGGGGATCTTCATATCGAAATGGCCATTCAACATCTTTGAATTAATCCTTTTTATATATATATATATATATATATATATATATATATATATATATATATATAGGTCCTTACGTATTATCGGGAGGACCTTTGATTTTTACTTTTTCTTTTTTTTCCCCGCTTATAACACCAAGGAACTGGAAAAATCAGGCTTTCATCACCTCAACGTCAACCACAAGTACAACTTTGTGGATTCAAACACCGGGGCTCATACGCAGACAGTGGAACGCCTATGGGGATCGACAAAGTGGCGAAACAAGAAGCACTGTGGCACTGCACGTCACCATTTGGAGTCGTATTTGGCCGAATTCATGTGGCGGAAGCATGTTGCCTGTAATGATGTCTTTGAGTCACTTTTGGAAGCAATTGCGACGTTCTGGCCTCCGGAATTACAAATGTAATGTTATTTTATTGTTTTAACCGTTTCAATAAATAATTTACTTTAATTTTTGAGTCGTTTTTTTAAAGGTCCTCCCGATAATACGTAAGCACCTATATATATATAGTCATCCGCAGACAGTTTTTTTGGCTGTATCACAGCTCATCATAAACATCCGACTGCTTTTAGCCAGGATTGAAACAACATTGACACATCAGTCCTCAATTCTACCTCTGAGCTATGGGCGCTCGGTGGAGGAAGGCGGATTTTAGCGTGTTATATAGATCCGTTAGTAGCTATGTGTATATGCTTTATTTGCACTTATTAACTAACAGAAAATTGTCATTTGCATTTGTTGGTTTCCTTTATAACTGAATAGCATTTTTTATTGTTCATTTTCTTTGACTCAGATCATCCAGTCTTCTAGAACGTTCAAATATCTTCAAAATCCGATTGCTGTGGGTTTGTAACCCAGTTCTAGTTGAACTAATCATCTGTCTCCTTCGGATCTGGGCACAGACAGATCAACATCAGCCTTAAGATAATGGAAGCGGTGATAAGCTTTCTAGTTTTAACATCCACTCGCTTAATGTCAACTCTGGCTCAATTAAGAAAAGTTAAACGTAATTATACCATAGAGACAGCCAATATGGCTGATATTCTGTTTTGTGATTTTAATTCTTTTTCTTTCGCTGACACTTGGCTATTTATAGGATTTTCGTATTCCAGGTCCCTAATCTTTGTGATAAAATTCACTCCTGTCGAGTGTGTTTCTGTAATTCTTCCTTAAATATTAATTTTGTACATTTTTCTAATTCGAAATTCATAGCGAAATATTCTACAGTATTGCGGAAACCTTTCAACTCATTGTTGTCTTTGGCAAAGAGTTTGACATTGTCCATGTAGAATAGGTGACTAAATACTTTCTTTTTCTAAATTTCTTTGCACTGTTATTAGTGTTTAGTTGTTTTTAGTTGTTTTTTGTTTTTGTTTTTAAATCATTTCACCCCGAGCAAGGCAGAAATGCCACTGATGTGCAGGGGGCTACATAAATGTAAAAAGATTAATTAGAAACGAGTGAGGGATACAAACTAATTAGAAAGGAGCAATAGAAAGATGAGAATGCAGGTGCGATGACAGATACATAGGTGGAGAGAAAGGGAAGGTTATACAGGGGAGGGGAGAGAGCTAGAGTCCAGTGGTTAGTAGATGAGTATTGACTTTGCATTTAAATTTCTGGAGGTTGTAGCCGTCAGGAAACCAAGAATACGGTAGCGAGTTCCACAGGCGAGAAGTGCGAGAGAAAAAGCTGCAGGAGTAGAATTGTCGTCTGCATTTGGCTAACCTGAATGTGAATGGGAGGGACCCAGTTGCCAGTCTGGTTGCACGAGTAAACACCTGTTGAGGAGGCACCAGTGACTTAAGTTCGTCCGAGCAGAAGCCATGAAAGTATTTATAGAAGAGACAAGGGGAGGCCACATTTCGACAAAAGATCTACCAAAACCTATCCGTGACATAGATGTTAGCCATAATATTTTTTTCTGAAAGAGAAAGGCTACTAAACGAAAGGCCCGAAGTAATGTCAGAATGTCAACGTCAGAAAATATATTCTAGGATTATACAGTGACTTAGGTTCGTCCGAGCAGAAGCCATGAAAGTATTTATGGAACAGACAAATGGAGGCCACATTTCGACGGTGGGGAAGTGGCTGCAGTCGAGCCGCCAGATCAGTACCTATCACATTACAGACTCTCCTTTGGAGCCTGTCAAGAACACTGAGGAGAACGGCAGGGGCGCCTGACCATAAATGGCAGCAGTACTCCATGCACGGACGGATGGTTGACTTGTATATATGCACGATGGATTCAGGCTTTGAGGCCAAAGTAGGGTTACGAATATACAAAAGAGAAGGAGTGTCAGGAAGTCTCCTTGAAAGATTCGTCGTTGGATATTTAAACAATTGTAAGTGGCAGTACCTTTGGGGTGATTTAGGTATGATTAGATTTTCCACAGATCCATATGATATTTAACAAATTTATTACCACCGAGGACACTCTGTACATTTTTTTTTATAATCATATTGCCCCAACCAAGGCATTTTACTACCACTGTTTTGCAAGGGTTTACAAAGGAGGAAAGTTATAAGAAAGAGTGACAGGTTATAGAGGGTGTCAGGAAGTGGGTAAAAGAAAAATGAGAATATTGATGAGAATGGAGTGGACGAAAAAGGGAGCATGAGAGAGAGAGGATGCAGGTTAGTGAGATAGGAGATGACTATTGACTTTAAATTTAACTTCTTGGACATTGCAGCTGTCGAGAAAGCAAGTAAATTAAAGAAAATTCTGCAGGCGGGAAGTGCGAGAAAAGAAGCTGTTGAAGTAGAATTTGCGTTTACAATGTATTGGTTTCACAGTCAAAGGATGGGACCTAGTTGCTAATCTTGTGGCTCGAGTAAATTCATATATAGGAGGCACCAGTGAGATAAGTTCAACGGAGCATAAGGCGTGAAAGTATTTGTAGAAGAGACACAAGGAAGCCACATTGCGCCGGTGAGAAAATGACTGCATCTGAGCGGCCAAGTCTGGATCTATTACATTACAGATTCTCCGTTGGATTTTGTCAAGGACATCTAGGTGGATAGCAGGAGCACCCGACCAGATATGGCAGCAGTATTCAATGCACGGGCGGATGGTAGATTTATATATGTGCAGGATTGTTTCAGACGGGAAAAACTTCTTGACCCTACACAGAGAAGCGACTTTCTTAGCAGCGGGTTTAACTATGGATTCTATATTGTCATTCCACTTGAAGTCTGTTGTGAGAGTTAACCCGAGGAGGCGCAGGGTTTTGCTTTCAGGGAGACTAGCCTGATCCATGCTAATGGGGGGTAGGACGATTGTTTGTTATGGGTAATAGATAGCAGTTTCATTTTTGGAGCTGTTGTGGAGTAGTTTTCGCACTGAAGGTTATAATCGTGCTATATCGGTTGCTAATCGATTAAATCGCCCAAAATGTTAGGAACTTGGTAATCTTCCACTGAAAGCTGACTCCTTAGTATTCGGCTAACTGCCGACTAATATCAACTGCCTAGTAGTTCTACTGAACTCCAATAGACTTCAAAGAACTCCTATGAACTTCCCACGAACTTCTCTGGTTAACTTTCTGTTAACTCATATTAATATCGGAGGGAGAGTCCATTATCTGAAGAATAGGTGTGTTACAACATAACAGAAGCATTAAAATTCACGAGCCATTTTCCTATTCCCTGGTGCCCTCTAGGTACAAATTTGCACAAGATACTAGATTAGCAACAAGGTCCCACCCTTTTACAGTGAAACCGATAAAATGTAACAGCAATTTCTACTCCAACAGCTTCTTTTCTCGCACTTCCTGCCTGTGGAATTCTCTTCCACATGCTTGTTCCCCGACAGCTGCTATCTCCAAGAGTTTAAATGTAAGGTCAATAGACACCTCCTAACACACTAAATCGCATCCATTCTCTCAAACCCGTCTACCCAACCTTCATCATTGGTATCCTTACCCGACTATCACCCTCCTTCTGACATTTCCTATATCTAAACACTCTTTCTCATCACCTTCCTCTATGTAACCCACTGCGCAATAGTGGTAGTGGAATTCCTTGCTTGGGGTGAAAAAAAAAAAGTCCACCACGGATCAGAGGTGTCATTAACAAAGCCTTAGATATCAGAAAGAGTCGAACTCTATCAAAGGCATTACGGTAATCTATTGAAGCTGTGCTGAAATTTCCACTCATTTTCTTGCAATTTTTCCAAAGGATTTTATTTATTATTGGTTGATCTTTGCAGCCATATGAACCTCTTCGACATTTCTTCTGTTCTAGGGGAAAAATATTGTTTTCTTCGAGAAAAGAGTAAGTACAGTTCGTCAAGACAGACGTGATCAAATTATATTTGGTGGAAAGACTAGCCTTTAATTTTATATTGTTATGATTGTAGCCGCAAATGACGAATCATTTTATTGGTCAATTATCGCTCTTTTCAGTAAGATGAACCTTTTCAATATCCCTTCTGTTTCATGGGAAGAATGTTGCTTTCTGCGAAGAATGAGTAAGTACAGTTCGTCAAGACAGACGTGATCAATTTATATGTAATGGACAGACATGTGTATAATTTTTTGGATCATTTTTTAAACACTTTTTTTGGTAGACGATATGTAATGCGTTGTGGTGCAGTGGATATCGACTCGGAACTACAAATCGGAAAACCGAGTTCGAATTCCAGTTTAATTCCTTGCATTCATTTACGCACAAATACCCTTGGGAAAGGTATTAATCCGTCTCTTCCCTCCAGTTACAGGTTAAATAATAGGACAGATTGGATTCTATAGCCTTGGATGGAAACCAGTCTACCGGAGAAAGCAATGGCAACCTACTGCGGGATAATCGTCTGCTCAGTCAGTCATGTCTCGAAAGAGACATAATCGCCCAAATTGTGTATCATGTATGGCACTCAACTGACTGGCTGAATATAATATTTGGAAAAAATAATTAAAACTGATAATGGGCATAAAGTGGGGGATCGGTTTTCTATTGCTATGAATTAATAAACGGATCCCCCACTAATTATACTTAATATATTAATGTAATATAATCTATCTCTTCTACCTCCATTTATGAGTTAAATAACAGGACAGATTGGGTTCTATAGCCTTGGTCGGCAACCAGTTTACCGCGGAAAGCAATGTCAATCTACTGCGAGATAATCTTCCGCCCAGTCAGTCATGTCTCTTTCGAGACATGATCGCCCAAACGTGTATCACGTATGGCACTTAACTGACTGGATGATATGTAATACCTTCAGTGATCGATTCTGGGTTTTCACTGCGGTTATTAATTAACAGTGACAAAATTTGTGTAAAATCTTTATGGTTGATCACAGATGATTTAGTCAAAATTTTGGTACCTTTTTATTTCCTAAAGATTTCAATATCTGGGATTTTGTTAAGAGCTTGGCTGACATTATTTTTGGTTATATTTTCTATTTATGCATATATTTATCGTTTATTTTTTCTTGTTTTCGTCTGAACCACTCTTTCGGTTGCTCCAAATGTTCTCTCAAAATCTATACACTTCTTCAATAGATGACTGCTTTTTGGCCTCTCTGAACGGTTTTCCAGTTTCCCTGTAAACATATCGAGATTCATTTGGAATATCTTATTTTGTCGATAGACCCTACGACGCTTTTCATATCGTCTTGTTCTCTGTGTCTTAAATTACAGAGTAGGATGAGAATACTGATAAGAGTGGCGTGGATGGAGAAAGGAGCATGAGAGAGAGGATGCAGGTTAGTGAGATAGGAGATGACTATTGACTTTACATTTAAATTCTTGAAGATTGTAGCTGTCGGGGAAGCAAGTAAACGAACGGGAATTCTACAGGCAGGAAGTGCGACAAAAGAAGCTGTTGGAGTAGAATTTGCGTTTCCATTTTATTGGTTTCACAGTAAAAGGGTTGGATCTAGTTGCTAATTTTCTGGCTTGAGTAAATTTATATATAGTGGACACCAGTGAGCTAAGTTCATCAGAACACAAACCGTGAAAGTATTTGTAGAAAAGACACAGGGAAGCCACACTGCGCCGGTGAGAACGTGACTGTCTGAGCTGTAAAGTCAAAATCGATCACAGTAAGGATTCTCCGTTGGAGTTTATCAAGATACTTAGGTATATATATATATATATATATAATGATAGACCAGCCTTAAATATTAAAAAGTATCAAACACCATCAAAGGATTTATGGTAATCTATTCATGTTGTGCTGATATTTCTAAGTTTTTTCTTGCAATTTTTTAGAATCATTTTATTCATTAGTAGTTAATCTTTGCAATCAGATGAACCTTTTCGACATCCTTTCTGTGCCAGGGGACGGGGTCTTTATGAAATTCATCAAATAAAAAGACCAACAGCAACTGGTGTTTGAAGTTTTCTAAATGAGGTTGTTTAATCACACAATGGTAGAAGGAAAAGTGCATATTAAAACCCATTAACGTCAGTTTGGAATATTTTATTTTGTCGATAGTATCGACAATGTTTTTCATATCGTCATGTTCACTGTCTTTGATTACAGATTCTGTTTAAGCATTTCTTTGATTGGTCGGACTTTATTCGCTGGTTTTATTTTATATTTCGGCTTAATCTTTTTGCTTTTCAGTGTTGTAATATTTGAATTTCTTGAAATTAATATCTGTTTAGCAATAGGTGATCTTTGCCACCATACGAACCACTTCGACATCCCTTCTGCTTCAAGAGAATAATGCCGTTTTCGCCGAGAAAATAGTAAGTACTGTTTGTTAAGACAGGCGTGATCAATTTATATGTAAGGGACAGACATCTTTTTGGCTTATAATTTTTTAGAGTCTCTGTTTCATTCGTTTTTGGTCAAAGATGTGTAATATCTTAAGTGAATTCCGGAATTTTAATGATCTTAAGTAATTTTGGTAATATCTTAAGTGATGGATTCGGGTATTTTAGTGATATCTTAAATAGTTTTGGGAATAACTTAAGTTCTCTTCATCCTTTCTAACCTGTTTGTCTTTCTCTTCACTCTCTTCTGTCTAATCATTTATACTCTTATGTAGCCCCCTGCACATCAGTGGCGTTACCGCCATGCTCTTGGTGATATGATTAAAAAATAAAGTATTTCTTTGGTAGAATTTCATTTCTTCTCTTCTTCTATGGGCCCTGCCCTTTCAGGACGTAGGCGATCATGGCTTTCCACGTCTCCTTATCCCTGGTGGCTCTTAGCACGCTTTCACCAGTTACACCATGCAACCCTCGTTCCGTCATCCACCTGATCAGGTCCTTCAAATATGTTATCAGCAGCTTTCCCTTGTCTCTTTTTGCCTCTATCTCACCTGTTAGTATCAGATTCTCCAAGCCCTCCTTCCTCATTGCATGCTCTGCTTTTATTTTATATGTTTGCATAATCTTCTTGCTTTAGCATGTTGAAATATTTGGATTTAATGAAAGCTCATTTGATATCTGTTTAGGAATAGGTGATCTTTGCCACTATATGAAACTCTTCGACATCCCTTCTGCTTCAATAGAATAATGTTGTTTTCGTCGAGAAAAGACTAAGTACTATTCGTCAAGACAAGCGTGATCAATTTATTCTGAGACTATTATTATTATTATTATTATTACTACTACTACTACTACTAATATTACTTCTGCTACTACTATTGTTACTAGTACTGTAGTAGATAAGAAATTAATTAAACTCAACCTTCTTCTTCACTTTTGAGAAAAATTCCCAATGACGTATGAAATCCTGGTTTTCCCAAATAGAAAAAAGGTTTGACCATGTGCTTAAAGAAAAAGTCGAAACCAGATTTCGCAAGTAGGTGTTAAAATGATTTTTGATCAATGGGAGCGACTTGCAAGACTTGAGGACTTAGCGATCCAGTGCTAAATTCAAAAAGACTATATAAATGACATCGGCGTCAGTCAAGAGTCAGAGAGGTGGAAGCAGCGAAAGAGAGAAACATATCTAAAATGTAACTTCAAACTTCAAGCGACCTGGACATTGTTCTCGTTCTCGTTCCCGTTCTGCTTATCTATTTCAACAATTACTACTAGAACATTTTGTACGAACTCTACCCTTAACCTATTAATAATGTTTCTAATTGCACATTAACTTCTACAACTTCTGTTATTCCTCCTTTTAATAAATTATTATTCTTAAAATGCAAAATATATATTTTATTCTTCTTACGCTATTCCACACAATTCCACACATTCCAACTTGCCGACAACCAAACTTTCGATAAAAATCTTCCGATGATTATAACTCTGCAAAAAATCCTGTAAGCTGTAGAGAGTTTGGTTAAGTCTGACACAAGGCCAAACCAAGAAACATTAACCAGATCCCTAAGCTACAGTACTACTACTATTGTTACTACTACGACTACAAGAAATAATTACTACTGTTGCTACTAGTACTACCAAACTATTATTATTATTATTATTGTTGTTGTTGTTGTTGTTAGTAGTAGTAGTAGTAGTAGTATTTAAGCCAATATTTTGCGAAAATGTCTAAATATTTTTGGTGGAATCACCATGAAACTGGTTTTTTGACAATTATACCCCCCTATGTTCTTCCAACCTTTCTGTCTGTAAAGATGGTGTAATCCCATGGAATTTTAATATCTTCTATTTCTCTAACCGGTTTCTGGGTGATGTTCATCTTTCCAAAGTGTTTGTATATTGTCCACTATTAATATTATTAGTATTATTACGTAGTGTTAATAACGTCCGTTATTATTAATATTATTATTACTGATACTACCACTAATATTATTATTACTACTATTACAATTATTATTATTATTATTTAATCCAATATTCCCCCCTCTCTACGTTTTTATTCATTAGGCTCAAGTCAGAGACATTCTGAAACTATTATTATTATTACTGCTACTATTACTTCTACTCCTACTACTACTTCATTGCAGACACGGAAAGGAAACTGCAAGATCTCCTACAGAAGGAATCTGAAGAGGGTGACAAAAAAGGACTACAAATAAACTGCAAGAAAACCGAATACATGGTCATCAGCAAAAAGGGCAGCCCAAAATGCCAAATACAGGTGAGGGATACTAAAATCAAGCAGGTACAAAAATTTAAATACCTTGGAAGTGTTCTAACAGAAGACGGAAAGTGCGACACAGAGATCCGAAGGCGAATTGGCATGGCGAATGTTGCGTTCCAGAAACTGAGTAAAGTATTAAGAGACAGGAAAATTTCTCTAGAAAAAAGAAAGTGCTGGATTGCTATGTGATGTCAGTTCTTCAATATGACAGTGAATGCTGGACAATATCATCAAAGATGAAGGAAAAACTTGAAGCAACTGAAATGTGATTCTACAGAAGGATGCTGAGATATGATGGACCGAGCATGTGAGCAATGATGAGATTTTGGAAAGCATGGAAACAAAAAAGGAAATTAATATTGAGCATCAGGAAAAGAGAACTAAAGTTCCTGGGCCATGCAATGAGGAAAGAGGGCTTAGAGAATGTGATACTAACAGGCCAGATTGAGGGAAAAGAGACAGAGAAAAACAGAGGATAAAATATTTGAATAGACTGAGAAGGTGGATGACAGAGTGAGGGTTGCGAGATGTTACAGGAGAAAGCATACGGAGAGCCACAGGGATCGGAAGACGTGAAGAGTCATGATCGCCTACGTCCTAAAAGAACAAGGCACATAGAGAAAGACGACTACTATTACTACTACTCTTATTACTATTGCTACTCTTATTATTATAAGGCATTATCGCGCAAATATTCCCCACTAATATAATTATTACTACAATTGGTATTTCTAATATTACTGCTATTCTTATTATTACTAATACTATTACTAATACTACTATTATTACTACTGCTATTATTATTACTGCTATTCTTATTATTAATACTACTATTACTACTACTCTTAATCTTACTGCTACTGCTACTACTATTATTATTACTAATGCTACGACTATTACTACTACTCTTATTATTACTAATATTACTACTACTATTATTACTACTGCTACTACTATTACTGCCATTTTGATTATTATTACTACTACTACTCATATTACTACCCATACTACTATTACTACTGCTAATATTTTTACTGTTATTCTTATTATTATTACTACTATTACTACTACGCTTAATCCTACTGCTACTACTATTATTATTACTACTGCTACTACTATTACTACCACTCTTATTATTACTACTATTACTACTACTACTACTCTTATTACTATTGCTACTCTTATTATTATAAGGCATTATCGCGCAAATATTCCCCACTAATATAATTATTACTACAATTGGTATTTCTAATATTACTGCTATTCTTATTATTACTACTACTACAACTCTTCTTACTACTGCTACTACTATTACTGTCATTTTGATTATTATTACTACTACTACTCGTATAAATACCCATACTATTATTATTACTACTGCTAATATTTTACTGTTATTCTTATTATCACTACTATTACTACTACTCTTAATCCTATTGCTACTACTATTATTACTACTGCTACTACTATTACTACTGCTCTTATTATTACTACTGCTACTAATATTATTACTACTCTTATTATTACTACTGCTACTACTATTACTACTACTACTTTTCTTACTACTGCTACTAATATTACTAACATTTTGATTATTACTACTACTATTCGTATTACTAACCATATTATTATTATTATTACTGCTAATATTATGACTGTTATTCTTATTATCATTGCTACTATTACTACTACTCTTATTACTACTGCTACTACGATTATTACTAATGCTACTACTCTTACTAGTACTTTTATTATTACAATTACTACTACTCTTATTATTACTATTGCTACTATTATTATTATAAAGCATTATAGCGTAAATATTTTCCACTAATTATTGCTACAATTATTACTACTATAACTACTACTACTCTCATTCAGAAACGAAGAAAAGAGTGCTAGACTGCTACGTGATGTCAGTTCTTCAATACGGCAGTGAATGCTGGACAATATCATCGAAAATGAGGACAAAACTGGAAGCGGCCGAAATGTGGTTCTACAGAAGGATGCTACGGATATCGTGGACTGAGCATACAAGCAACGACGAAGTGTTAGAAAGAATGGCAACAAAAAGGAAATTGATGCTGAGCATCAGGAAGAGACAACTGAAGTTCCTGGGACATGCAATGAGGAAGGAAAGCCTGGAGAACCTGATACTGACTGGTCAGATACAAGGAAGGAGAGACAGAGGAAGGCAGCGGATAACATATTTGCAGGGTCTGATCAGGTGGATGACGGAACGGGGGTTGCCAGGAGCAACAGGAGCAAACATACTAAGAGCCACAAGGGATAGGGAGACGTGGAGATCCATGATCGCCTACGTCCTGAAGGGACAGGGCACATAGAAGAAGAAGAAGAAGAATATAATTATTACTACAATTGTTATTACTACTATTACTACTACTCTTATTACTTTTGCTACTACTTTTACTGCTATTCTTATTATTATTACTACTATTACATCTATTACTACTCTTATTACTACCGCTACTAATGTTATTACTACTACTCTTATTACAACTGCTACTACTATTACTACTACTATTACTACTACTCTTATTTTTACTATTATTACTACTACTACTATTCTTATTATTACTACTATTACTACTACTACTTTTATTACTATTGCTACTATTATTAATATAAAGCATTATAGCGTATATATTTCCCACTAATATAATTATTGCTACAATTATTACGACTACTACTACAATTATTGTCATTATTTCAGCCAATATTTTGCAAAAATTTCCATAATTTTTATAGAAATGGTTTTGATGGAATCACCAAGAAATCTTTTTTTTCTCTTTCTGTATATATGTAATGGAGTAAAATAAAAATAATCACTCATTGTATCGCTAAAAATATTTTTTTTTCTGTTCTTTTACTAATCTTCATGGAACGCCACGTGAAATTCAACATTGCATCTTATTTCCTATGGAGAAAATTCTCGAAAATTCAGAAATGTCTTTCGAATCGATGAAGCCAAATAGTTATTGAATACTGGACACCGAAGCGAGAGGCTAATTGAAAATGATTAGCTGACCTTGAACGATACTTTTACCGAAACACACCGTCATTGCAAAAGTAAGTCAATAATAATACCATCACGATATCAGTCAGTTAATTGCCATACGTGATACACGCTTTGGGCGATCATGTCTCGAAAGAGACATGACTAACTGGGCAGAAGACTTTACCAGCAGTAGGTTGCCATTACTTTCTGCGGTAGACTGGTTGCCATTCAAGGCTATAGAACCCAATCTATCCTGCCATTTTACTCATAGCTGGAGGGAGAAGAGATAGATTATATTACATTATTAAATATAATTAGTGAAGGATCAGTTCATTACTACATAACAATGGAAAACCGATCCCCCATTTTATGCCCAGTGGAAGTTTTAATTATGTTTCCAAATATAATTTTAGTCAGTCAGTTAAGTGCCATACATGATACACACTTTGGGAGATCATGTCCCTTTCGAGACATGACTGACTGGGCAGAAGATTATCCCGCAATAGTTTGCCGTTGCTTTCTGCAGTAGACTGGTTGCCAGCTAAGGCTATAGAACCCAGTTTGTTCTGTCATTTAACTCATAACCGGGGAGAGAAGACATAGATTATATTACATTATTATATTAAGCATAATTAATGGGGGATCCGTTTATTACTACATAACAATAAAAAACAATCCCCCACTTTATGCCCAGTAGAATTTTAAATTATATTTCCAACTATTATATTGCCATACGTGATACATGCTTGAGCGATCATGTCTCGAATGAGACATGAGTAACTGGAAAAAAGATTATTCCTCAGTAGTTTGCCATTACTTTCTGTGGTAGACTGGTTGTCGACCTAGGCTATGGAACCCTCTGCGTCCTGTTATTTAACCCATAACTAGAGGGAAGAGACAGATTAATACCTTTCCCAAGGGTATTTGTGCGTAAGTGAATGCAAGTAATACAACTGGATTTCGAATGAGATAGATAGATAGATAGATAGATAGATAGATAGATAGATAGATAGATATGAACAGACACAGATATATATATATATATATATATATATATAGATAGAGTGAAAGATAGATAGATATGAACACACTGAGATAGATAGATAGATAGATAGATAGATAGATAGATAGATAGATATTTTTACTTTTTTCAACGCAGTTCTATCGATTGTTACTTAAATTTTCCGATTATCAAAAAATTTTGAAAAATTACAATATTTAAACAAATGTTTTTGTGGGGGTTCAGTTTCACATACAACGTTAAACTAAATTGATCCTCCATTTTAAAACCACTCGCGTTGGGGTCGCTTTGTTAATTTCATTGTTTTTCATTTTTTTTTTTAACTTTTTCAGCGCAGTTCTATCGATTTTTACTTAAACTTTCCAATTAACAAAAAAAAAAACAAATTGAAAAATTCAAATAGTTAAACAAATTTGTTGGGTGGGGTCAGTTTCTCATAAAACGTTACAGCAAATCGATCCTCCATTTTCGACCCACTATAAGGTCGTATGAGAAACTGATCCCCCACCCCCACTAAAATTGCTTAAATATTGAAATTTTTGCAAATTCTTTTTGTCATTCAAAAAGTTTAAGGTGTAAAAGATAATATTGCACTGAAAATGTCTAAAAAATTTGATAATGAACAAATGTCGTACCAGTGACTGGTTTCAAAATGGAGGCTCGATTTACTATAACGTTGTATGAGAAACTGATCCCCTCCAGAAAATGTTTAAATATTGAAATTTTTCAAATTTTTTTTTTTTTTTGTCAATCTTAAAGCTAAGGGGGTACTCGATAGGACTGCGTTGAAAAAAATAAAAAATAAAAAATAAAAAACAACGAAATTAAACGTGGTGGTAGTCTGCTTCAGGTGCGCCAAAGTTTGTTTTTTTTTTTGTATTTTTTATTTAAAAATCTATTTTTATACTTTAATAGTGTTTTACTTATACTTGAAGGTTCATTATTTACCCATAGCCGGGACCCTAACAGGTGCTACTACCTCGAGTCAGAGTAGACGTGGAAACAACGGCAATTAAGAATGGGTCCTTGTTTTTCAAAAACAAATCTCCTGATTTTTGCCGGATGTAGTTTTCCTCAGTGTTATTTGTTCTACAAACCGAAACAACCTTTGGAATATAAGACAATAATATTATGTCAATAATATCAACATTATTGTTATTAGTTTGTTTTTTGTTTTGCTTTGGTTTTTGGTTTTGTTATTCTCGCCATAACGATTGTCGTCTAATTTTCATTGTTAGTTTTTCAAACCCTTTTCCCTTGTTCAAATTTTATTAAGATCGATCATTTTGGTTCAACTCGAGGCCTGCATTTTGTATGACGTCACTATTTCCATCTAACAAGGTTATCAGCAATTTTCCATTGAGTTCTACAAATTCAGATCAATTTTTCTGCTCTTTCTTGCTTCTGTCTTTTATTTATAACGTTTTCTTGATTTGCTTTCTTATTTCCATTGTTTTAAAATCCAATTATTTTCAAAGCGCACAGCGGGTCTTTTGATTTCTGTTCCGCCTCTCCCCGCCATTTTCACATTTTCTATTTTCCAAACAGGCGCTTGTGGCTGTGGGCGAATCTCTCCACAATTTGATTTCATTATATTTCAAGGTGTTTACTTTCACTCAAGGAAGCCGCTTCTGCAAGAGAATGGAATTTCAAAGCATTGTTTCTAAGTCTGTTTGTTCTTTTTAACTTTATTCCTTGGTTCTACAAGGATTATCATAGCAAACTGCAAGGGCAAATGCTAGGTGAGGCGTGAAATTAATACAGTAAAATTGTACCATTTTGATCGTCAAACCGAAAAAAAAAAAATAACATCGCGAACTTGAAAATCAGCAATCGAAACTCTAGACGCTATGAAAGTCAGTTCTCTGTACAAGGCCCGGAAGTTTTTCCCGTCTGAATCTATCCTGCACATATATAAATCTACCATCCGCCCGTGTATTGAATACTGCTGCCATATCTGATCGGGTGTCCCTGCTACTCTCCTTGGGCTTCTTGACAAAATGCAACGGAGAATCTGTAACGTGATCGATACTGACTTAGCAGACCGGCTGCAACCATTCTCTCACCTGCGTGATGTGGCTTCCCTGTGCCTCTTTTATAAATACTTTCACGGCTTCAGCTCCGATGAACTTAGATCATTGGTGCCGCCTAGGTACGAATTTACACGAGATACTAGATTAGCAACTAGGTCCCACCCTTTTACAGTAAAACAGATAAGATGTAACCGTAATTTCTACTCCAATAGCTTCTTTTCTCGCGCTTCCCTCCTGTGGAATTCCCTTCCACATGCTTGCTTTCCCGACAGCTACAATCTCCAGGAGTTTAAATGTAAGGTCAATAGACACCTCCTATCACACTAACTATCACATCTATTCTCCCAACACTCTCACCATCTACCCAACCCTCATTCTCGGTATCCTTACCCGTATATCACCCTCCTTTCTCACCACTTTCCTCTCTATGTAACCCCCTGCGCAACTGTTCTAGTGAAATGCCTTGCTCGGGGTGAAAAGATTAAAAAAAAATATAGAAAAAAAACGACGCTTCGGACTTTCGAGATTATTAGTTATCGCAGCCACAGCTTAGTGTTGTAATAATTTGATGAGTTTCAGTTTTGATTAACGGCATATCAACACCTCTGTGGGCTATTTAATGCCAAAAAGGTGGGGTTTAAGGTATTTTTTTTATCTCTGGTTATAGTGAGATGGTTGATTTAGTCACATCTTGACTGGGGCCAAAAGACTATGAAAGTATAAAAATACACTTTTATAGAAATATATAGATAAAGTAAACTTTTATAGAAAAATATACATATTTGAAGAAAAAATGTTACCAACAATACATATTTAAATAAAAGATTATTACCATAATACATTTTTGAAAGATTTTTTTTTTTTTTACCAGCAATAAACTTTTCAATATAAAACTAGAAGATATCATCAGTTTTCTAAAATAAAAGGGCTTATGTTCAATACACCGGTTCTCGCTAGATCACCGAAGTTAAGCAACGTTGAGCCTGGTCAACGTTGATGGGTGACCGCTTGGGAATACCAGGTGCTGTAAGCGTATAGTGACGGATGTGTGGTGCAGTGGATATCGGCTCGGAAAGAGAAAACGGTGAGCCGAGTTCGAATTCCAGTTGAATACACTGCATTCACTTAAGCACTGGTACCCTTGGGAAAGGTATTAATCCGTCCATTCCCTACAGTTATGGGTTAAATAACAAGGGTAGGACTTGGGGACCCTGCTCTTAAAAACAAATCCCAATGAACCGTGAAATGAAAAACGTTGTAAAAATAAAATAACCTTACCCAAAAAATCACTGGTTATGACCTTAAAATGATCCCATAAGGATTGATAGGTCGTTAAGCCTCAAAAACAAACTAAAATTAAAAAATAATACAGGATGTGTACGACCAGGGCCGTAGCTGATGCTAAAAAAACAAAACAAAAACGCCGGGCACAGAGAAAATTGCCCGGATTTAGTTGATAATATGATGACGTCATCAGTGTCATCCGTTTCCAGAAACTATGATTTTTGCGGATTTTTTTCGGCTATTCCAATGGAAATTAGGCACAGAACGTGAACGAAAGCAGGAAATCGGGTTCGGACTTTCTGAGTATAACCAGTTTTTTCTCCCAAAATTAATAAATAAACAAACAGATTTTTACTGCGTTCATTCGAATGTTTTCTTCGTTTTTCTTCTTTCTTTCGTTCTTTTTTCTTTCTTTTTTCTTTCTTTCTTTCTTCTTTCTTTCTTTCTTTATTTTTCTTTCTTTCTTTGTGAATTGTTTAGTTTGATTTCTGACGAAGACATTTTTCCTCGTCCGGATTTTCACTATAATTGCACGGATCGACCCGGACCAGTGCCCGGTGTGCCCGGTAGTCACATCCGGCTATGTGTACGACCCAATCATATTATTTACTTTTCAGTTGCATTTTATTTACTTTTAATGCATTTCATTCGCTTTGTCTCGTTGATTACCAGTATAGCCATTTTTTTTTCTAAGACGAGCGATGTTTGTACAAAAACGTGTATTTTTAAAAAATATATTTCATACTTGTATGCAATTTTGAAACATAATTTGCAAAAGACAGACATATTGTCGAAATAGTGTTAAATATTTATATTTAAATATTTAAATATATTTTTAAATATTTCCTTACGGGTCCTAATCAGAGACCTAAGACAAAAATAGCTTCATAAAATTTTCCACTGATCATTTTCGTTAAAAAGAAAAGCACACACGCATAGATAAAGTTCTTCTTAATGTGTAAACTATACTTGTGAGTACAATTTTTGTAATTCTTTCAGGCATGGACTGCCATAAATCGTTTCAGTGGGTCTATCAGAATCTCTTTCAATCAATCCGAGTGCTCTAACTACAACTGGAACTACTGATTTCTGCATGTGCTACCATTTTGAGATTTCCACTTCAAAATCCTTGCACAATGATTACATATTAAAAGATCTTCAAAAATGCATTACAGTTTGAAGGGACTGCCTTGTCAATAAAAAATTACGTTCGCTTTTTATAGCCTTTGATCACAATGTCTGGACTATTAGCTTTGATTGTTCTGTCTATGTGTATTTTATCTTTAAAACGTATGATATTAGTTACATATGCAAATTACTAAAGTTCAACCCCGGGTAAGAGATGAACAAAATGACACAAGAGGTCCATAATATTTCTACTAACGTCTCTCGGAAAGCAATATACTGCGCCTCTTCGGCCTTGATCTCTCAGCCGACCTCAAGTGAAACGAGTAGATTGCATCAATAGCTAAATCTACTTTTTGGAAGGTTGGTTTACTGAGTTGGGCCAGGAAGTTTTTCTCTCCTGAATCCGTCTTGCACATATTCAAATCAACTATCCGCCTGTGCATTGAACAGATGTCATATCTGGGCAGGCGCCATCGATAGGCTCGAGAAGAGAACCTGCAATGTAATCGATCCCGACCTGGCAGCTCGACTGAAGCCATTTTCTCACCGACGAAATGTGGCTTATTTTCATGGCTTCTGCTCCGACGAACTTAGGTCACTGGTGCTCCTTCTACTAGATTTTACTGAAACAACCAGACTGTCAAGAAGGTCTCACTCTTTTACAGCCAAAACAACCAAATTCAGCCCAACTTCTACTCCAACAGCTTCTTTTCTCGTACTTCTCGCCTGTGGAATTCCCATCCGTATATTTGCTTTCGTGATGGCTACAATGCTGAAGAGAAAAAAAAAATTTTGAGAGAGAAATGAACGAATAGAGGGGGAGTAATGAAGGAATAGAGGGGGAGTAATGAAGGAATAGAGGGAGAGTAATGAAGGAATAGAGGGGGAGTAATGAAGGAATAGAGGGGGAGTAATGAAGGAATAGAGGGAGAGTAATGAAGGAATAGAGGGGGAGTAATGAAGGAATAGAGGGGGAGTAATAAAGGAATAGAGGGGGAGTAATGAAGGAATAGAGGGGGAGTAATGAAGGAATGAGGGGGAGGGGGAGTAATAATGGAATAGAGGGAGAGTAATGAAGGAATAGAGGGGGAGTAATGAAGGAATAGAGGGAGAGTAATGAACGAATAGAGGAGGAGTAATGAAGGAATAGAGGGGGAGTAATGAAGGAATAGAGGGGGAGTAATAAAGGAATAGAGGGGGAGTAATGAAGGAATAGAGGGGAAGTAATGAAGGAATAGAGGGGGAGTAATAAAGAAATAGAGGGGGAGTAATGAAGGAATAGAGGGGGAGTAATAAAGGAATAGAGGGGGAGTAATAAAGGAATAGAGGGAGAGTAATGAAGGAATAGAGGGGGAGTAATGAAGGAATAGAGGGAGAGTAATAAAGGAATAGAGGGGGAGTAATGAAGGAATAGAGGCGGAGTAATGAAGGAATAGAGGGAGAGTAATAAAGGAATAGAGGGGGAGTAATAAAGGAATAGAGGGGGAGTAATGAAGGAATAGAGGGGGAGTAATGAAGGAATAGAGGGGGAGTAATAATGGAATAGAGGGAGAGTAATGAAGGAATAGAGGGGGAGTAATAAAGGAATAGAGGGGGAGTAATAAAGGAATAGAGGGAGAGTAATGAAGGAATAGAGGGGGAGTAATGAAGGAATAGAGGGAGAGTAATAAAGGAATAGAGGGGGAGTAATGAAGAAATAGAGGCGGAGTAATGAAGGAATAGAGGGAGAGTAATAAAGGAATAGAGGGGGAGTAATGAAGGAATACAGGGAGAGTAATGAAGGAATAGAGGGGGAGTAATGAAGGACTAGAGGGGGAGTAATGAAGGAATAGAGGGAGAGTAATGAAGGAATAGAGGGGGAGTAATGAAGGAATAGAGGGGGAGTAATGAAGGAATAGAGGGGGAGTAATAATGGAATAGAGGGGGAGTAATGAAGGAATAGAGGGGGAGTAATGAAGGAATAGAGGGGGAGTAATGAAGGAATAGAGGGGGAGTAATAATGGAATAGAGGGTGAGTAATGAAGGAATAGAGGGGGAGTAATAAAGGAATAGAGGGGGAGTAATGTAGGAATAGAAGGGGAGTAATAAAGGAATAGAGGGGGAGTAATGAAGGAATAGAGGGGGAGTAATAAAGGAATAGAGGGGGAGTAATGAAGGAATAGAGGGAGAGTAATGAAGGAATAGAGGGAGAGTAATGAAGGAATAGAGGGGGAGTAATGAAGAAAGGAGAGTGAGGATAAAAAATCAAATGTACGGTGATCTGAATATGTCGAAAGAGAAAAAGATGGAAAGAGAGACAGAAAATGAAAAAGAACTCAGGAAGGAACGAAGCGTGCAGTGCCAGTTAAGTAATCAAGATGGCTACAAGACTAATATCAACTGCCTAGTAGGCCTACTGAACTCCAATAGAAGTCGAAAGAACTCCTATGAACTTCCCCAGAACTTCCTGTTAACTCTTATTAATATAGTAGGGACAGCCCATTATCTGAGGAATATGTGTGTTTCACCATAACACTAACGGATCAACTAAAGGATACTTTCAAGATGAGTACCACCCCATTATGTTACTGACATCTTCAGTTGCATTCTTTTCACGCTGGCTGTGTTTCATTGATTTTATCGAGTTGATTACCGTTACAACCCTTTTTATCTCAAAACAAGCGACTTTTGTACAAAGACATATTTTTTTATATCTATTTTATACTTGTATGCAGTTTTTAAACATAACTTGAAGAAGACAGACGTACTGTCGAAACATTGTGGAATATTGTCAAACACTGTGATTTTTTTACACTTCGGTCTTCTCTGAGGGTTGTAAATATTGGAAGCATTACGTTAATAAGTTTCTTTGCGAACAAGCTGAGATAGATAGATAGATAGATAGATAGATAGATAGATAGATAGATAGATAGATAAGATAATGAACAGATTTAGATAGATAGATAGATAGATAGATAGATAGATAGATAGATAATGAACAGATTTAGATAGATAGATAGATAGATAGATAGATAGATAGATAGATAGATATGAGAAGACATAGATAGATAGATAGATAGATAGATAGATAGATAGATATGAGAAGACATAGATAGATAGATAGATAGATAGATAGATAGATAGATAGATATGAGAAGACATAGATAGATAGATAGATAGATAGATAGATAGATAGATAGATATGAGAAGACATAGATAGATAGATAGATAGATAGATAGATAGATAGATAGATAGATAAGATATAGATAGATAGATAGATAGATAGATAGATAGATAGATAGATAGATAGATATGAGAAGACATAGATAGATAGATAGATAGATAGATAGATAGATATCATACTTCGTTAAGCATTCGTAGAATCTTCACCCGTCAATAAATATTAGCAAAGTGCTTCTCTCAAGCAAACCCTTGTAAATTACCTTTGATTACAAACTTAGTTTTCTGAATTTTTCTTTCCTATTTGAATCAATCAAACCAACGATTTTTTCTTATTCATGTTCGCTGAAGAAAAAGTGGATTTTTTCTCAAATAAAAACGTAATTAGTTTTAAAAAAAAGTCCGACATCAGAATCAGCTCTTTCAATGTTTAAATAAAAAGATGAAAAGCAATCTTTTGTTTATAACTTTTTGAATTTTAGGACATTTTGAACTCTGACAAAATGTTGAAGAGAAAGGAGGAAGGAGAGTAATGAAGAAATGAAGGAGAGCAATGAAGGAAGGAGAGTGAGGATAAAAAAATCAAATGTAGTGTGATAAGAGGTCGAAAGATGGAAAGACAGAGACAGAAGGTGAGCAAGAACTCAGGATGGAACGAAGCGTGCAGAGCAAGATAAATAATCATGAATGAGAGATGTTTAAGATGAAAAAAAGGAAAAAGAATAAAAAAAAGACTGAGATAAAATGAAAGAATGAAAGAAAGAAGTAATACACTACAAAAGAAAAGAAAGAAAAAAAGTAGAAAGAATGAAAGAAGGAATGATACAAAGAATATACTACAGAAAGAAATAAAAAAGAAAGAAAGAATGAAAGAAAGAAAAGAATGAAAGAAGGAATGATACAAAGAATATACTACAGAAAGAAATAAAAAAGAAATAAAGAATGAAAGAAAGAAAAGAATGAAAGAAGGAATGATACAAAGAATATACTACAGAAAGAAATAAAAAAGAAAGAAAGAATGAAAGAAAGAAAAGAATGAACGAGGAATGATACAAAGAATATACTACAGAAAGAAAGAAAAAAGAAAGAATGAAAGAAAGAAAGAAAAGAATGAAAGAAGGAATGATACAAAGAATATACTACAGAAAGAAATAAAAAAGAAAGAATGAAAGAAAGAAAAGAATGAACGAGGAATGATACAAAGAATATACTACAGAAAGAAAGAAAAAAGAAAGAATGAAAGAAAGAAAAGAATGAAAGAAGGAATGATACAAAGAATATACTACAGAAAGAAATAAAAAAGAAAGAAAGAATGAAAGAAAGAAAAGAATGAACGAGAAATGATACAAAGAATATACTACAGAAAGAAAGAAAAAAGAAAGAATGAAAGAAAGAAAAGAATGAAAGAAGGAATGATACAAAGAATATACTACAGAAAGAAATAAAAAAGAAAGAAAGAATGAAAGAAAGAAAAGAATGAACGAGGAATGATACAAAGAATATACTACAGAAAGAAAGAAAAAAGAAAGAATGAAAGAAAGAAAGAAAAGAATGAAAGAAGGAATGATACAAAGAATATACTACAGAAAGAAATAAAAAAGAAAGAAAGAATGAAAGAAAAGAAAAGAATGAACGGAAGGAATGAATACAAAGAATAAAAAATACTACAGAAAGAAAGAAAAAGAAAGAATGAAAGAAAGAAAGAAAAGAAGAAATGAAAGAAAGGAATGAAATAAACAAAGAATAATACTACAGAAAGAAATAAAAAAGAAAGAAAGAATGAAAGAAAGAAAAGAATGAACGAAAAGGAATGATAACAAAGAATATACTACAGAAAGAAAGAAAAAAGAAAGAATGAAAGAAAGAAAGAAAAGAATGAAAGAAGGAATGATACAAAGAATATACTACAGAAAGAAATAAAAAGAAAGAAAGAAATGAAAGAAAGAAAAGAATAAACGGAAGGAATGATACAAAGAATATACTACAGAAAGAAAGAAAAAAGAAATAAAGAATGAAAGAAAAAAGAAAAGAATGAAAGAAAGAAAAGAAGAAATGAACGAGGAATGATACAAAGAATATACTACAGAAAGAAATAAAAAAGAAAGAATGAAAGAAAGAAAAGAATGAAAGAAGGAATGATACAAAGAATATACTACAGAAAGAAAGAAAAAAGAATGAAAGAATGAAAGAAAGAATATACGAGAAAAGAAAAAAGAAAGAAAAGTAGAATATTCTAAAGAAAAAGAAAAAATACAATTCAAAAAAGAAAAATTATACTACAAATCTAAATTGAGAATATATAAATATAGATCGCTACTAACGGTTATAAAATGTATCGACTGACTGCAATGGTACGTTAAATTAGACTCTAGCTGAACCCTTTCGGAACTGTGGATATTTGTCCAAACTTTTGTCAATGAGACGGGATAGGACAAAAGGTTGGATTTAATGTGTGGAACTTGAACACGTAAACCAAGGGTCAAAATTCACACAGGTCCTGCAACCGAGTGATCGCGCAGAGATCTTATCTGACAGTTTCGCAGGGAAATCCGAGTATTTAACCAATGCTTTCCCAATGAGAGAAGATGTGACACCAAATCGAGCTTTATGTTTTTTTTTTAATCATTTCACCCCGAGCAAGGCGGAAACGCCACTGATGTGCAGGGGGCTACATAAATGTAAAAAGATTAATTAGAAAAGAGTGAAGAGTACAAACTAGTTAGAAAGGAACAATAGAAAGCTGAGAATGCAGGTGCGATGACAGATACATAGGTGGAGAGAAAGGGAAGGTTATACAGGGGAGGGGAGAGAGCTAGAGTCCAGTGATTAGTAGATGAGTATTGACTTTGCATTTAAATTTCTGGAGGTTGTAGCCGTCAGGAAAGCAAGAATACGGGAGCGAGTTCCACAGGCGGGAGGTACGAGAGAAGAAGCTGCAGGAGTAGAACTGTCGTCTGCATTTGGCTAACCTGACAGTGAATTGGTGGGACCCAGTTGCCAGTCTGGTTGCACGAGGAGGCATCAGTGACTTAAGTTCGTCTGAGCAGAAGCCATGAAAGTATTTATAGAACAGACAAAGGGAGGCCACATTTCGGCGATGGAGAAGTGGCTGCAGTCGAGCCGCCAGATCAGTACCTATCACATTACAGACTCTCCTTTGGAGCCTGTCAAGAACACTGAGGAGAACGGCAGGGGCACCTGACCATAAATGGCAACAGTACTCCATGCGTGGACGGATGGGTGACTTGTATATATGCAGGACGTAGGGAAATCGAGAGCAGATACTAGGGTTAAGAGTCACAATTTGCCGCGGTCCCACATACGCGGGGTCGGGCACTAAGCCTGTCTATTTTTCTCAGTCGAAAATAGAGAGTTTGCATGTCAGCTTAGAGTTCGAGCGCAAATTTGGGGATTTACCCTGAGTTTGGATGTGTGTTGTGGTGCAGTGAATATCGACTCGTAACGACAAATCGGGGAGCCGAGTTCGAATTTCAATTGAATTCCTTGCATTCATTTACGCACAAAGATCCTTGGGAAAGATATTAATATGTCTCTTCCCTCCAGTCATGGATTAAATAAAAGGACAGATTGGCTTCTATAGCCTTGGCTGGCTCAAAATCAGAGAGATCATGCGGAACGTTGGGCACTTACCGAAGTCCTCCCTACTGAGGCAGAAATGTGGCACAAGTCCGTTTTTAACCTGGGATTTTTAAACCTGCAAAAAGCGGGATCACCTAAGCGGCATCGGGTCTTGTCTACTTTTCCCCACTCGACACTCTGATCTTCGGTATATCTTCGTCTGGGTTCCCCATTACCTGAAGACAGAGAGTCCTACAAGTCTGACTTCAAGTGAAAATCTGGAAATTTACCAGAAACTTTTCCACTAAAGTGACACAAGGTCGGTTTTTAACGTAGGAATTCCAAGCCCTTAAGTTCGGGGAAAATTTTTAGTAGACCTTGCATAAGCTAGTGTCGGGTTGCTGTTTGTTTTAACCCAGACGAGACTCTGCCCTTTGACATGCCCTCGTTTGAGTTCCTCCTCAGAAACACTGAACGTTCTTTATCAACTTCTCTTTGAAAATACGCCTCTGGTATATCCAGCTTTGAAAAAAAAATGTACACAGTTTAATTTCGCAAAACTTTCCTCTGGACGTGGTAATGGGCAATTATGTGATGCTAAACATTTGTTTAACCCGGTAGAACATGATTTTTTCCGCATAAACTGCCGTTGCTGCCCATTTTCAATGGGCAATTTTTTCAATTATACGCAATTTTTCAATTCTAATTCATTTTTTATTTGATCCAATGCTGCAGACGATACACTCTGTTTGGGTTTAAAAACTTGCGCCGACCCTTTTTTCCCTTAAAATTTTGCTCTGACTTTGGAACACTGAACCCACTCATTCGACAGAACTTCCGGAAGAAAATAATTCAATTGTCTTTTTAAATTTTTACATTCTTCTTTAAACTAGTCACTTGTCAACTTGTATTTCTGCAATAGTTAAATCCAATAACTCAAATAACTTCATCTAATCAGTAGCGAATAAGTTTCTCGTATTTTAACACATAAGATTTAATAAATAATTTATCACCCGACACATCACGTGCGATTTTCGAAGTTCATTTTAATATAGGTTTTCTGTTTACTTTTTATGTGGCATTGTTGACCGTTGTGTCATCACTATAACTATTTAGTTGCCTTTTTACATCCCTAATAATAATGTCTACATACACACATTTTCTTTGTTATTCAATGACTAGGAGTATAGCCCGGCGTTGCTCGGGGGTAATGAAAGCTTTAAAACTAATCCATGGAAAAAAGGAAAGAAATTAAATCAACTAAGAAAAGAAAGAAAGAAAGAAAGAAAGAAAGAAAGAAAGGCCAATAAATCCATAAAAGAAAAAGAAAATCAATTTCCGTAAAGGAAGAAAGGAATAATTGATGAAGGAGAAGAAAGACAGAAAGAAATGATAGAAGACAGAAAAATGAAGAAAGAAAGAAAGAAAGAAAGAAAGAAATAAAAACGCAGTAAATCATAAAAAAAGAAGGAAATTAAATCAACTGGAGAAAGAAAGAAAGAAAGAAAGAAAGAAAGAAAAAGTAAAAATAGAAAGAAAGAAAGTAATGAAGAATATACTACAGAAAGAAGGAAATACATAAGAAAGAAAGAAAGAAAGAAGAAAATAGAAAGAAAGAAAAAGTAAGAAAGAATAAAAACAGAAAGAAAGAAAGGAATGAAGAATATACTACAAAAAGGAAAGAAATATATACGAAAGAAAGAAAGAAAGAAAGAAAGAAAGAAAGAAGAAAATAGAAAGAAAGAAAAAAGTAAGAAAGAATAAAAATATAAAGAAAGGAATGAAGAATATATTACAAAAAGGAAAGAAATCCATAAGAAAGAAAGAAAGAAAGAAAGAAAGAAGGAAAAAAGAAAGAAAGAAAGAAGAAAATAGAAAGAAAGAAAAAGTAAGAAAGAATAAAAACAGAAAGAAAGAAAGGAATGCAGAATATACTACAAAAAGGAAAGAAATATATACGAAAGAAAGAAAGAAAGAAAGAAAGAAGAAAATAGAAAGAAAGAAAAAAAGTAAGAAAGAATAAAAATATAAAGAAAGGAATGAAGAGTATATTACAAAAAGGAAAGAAATACATAAGAAAGAAAGAAAGAAAGAAAGAAAGAAAGAAAGAAAGAAAGAAAGAAAGAAAGAAAGAAAGAAAGAAAGAAAGAAAGAAAGAAAGAAAGAAAGAAAGAAAGAAAGAAAGAAAGAAAGAAAGAAAGAAACTAAGAAAGAAAGAAAGAAGAAAGAAAGAAAGAAAGAAAGAAAGAAAGAAAGAAAGAAAGAAAGAAAGAAAGAAAGAAAGAAAAAAAGAAAGAAAGAAAGAAAGAAAGAAAGAAAGAAAGAAAGAATGAATATACCATAAAATAAAAGAACAAATGAAATAAAGAAGGAAATAAATAAAAAGACAGAAAATGAAAAAAAAAAAATGATGAAAAATGAAAAAATGAGACAAAAATGAAAGAAAAATAACCGAGATTAAAAAGCTAATTGCATAGGAAGAAATTGTTTAAGAATGAGCTAAAATAAATTTCTAAAAAGTTCAATTCCTGAACGAGAAACGCTAAAAAATAAAATAAAATTTTAAATATTCGAATAAAAAAGAATTAAAAGAAATAAAAGCAAATAAAAAATGAATTAACAGAAATAAAACAATCTAAAGTAACAGAAAAAAAATCAGTGAATTTCTCAGACGATCAAATTATTGATTAATCAATAATTATTTCACGACAGAATTACTTAATTTGGGACCCTAATTAAAAACCCTATTTTGCAATAAATTCTATTTCACTTTCATTGATTGCCATTTTAGCGGTCAGAGAATAATTTGGTCAGAGTGAATGTAAGACACGGCAACTCAAGTACGCATGCGTATATAGAACTTAAAACAGTTTTTTTACTTCCTGTCAAATATCCACATCTACTCTCTCTCAACAAAATCTATTTCACTATAAAACGTATTGTTGGTCATTTTACTACAAAAATGTATTGTTGATCATTTTACGATAAAAATGTAATTTTGGTAATTTTACTATTAATGTATTGTTGGTCATTTTACTATAAAATGTATTGATGGTCATTTTACTACAAAAATATATTGTTGGTCATTTTCTCTAAAATGTATTGATGGTCCCTTTACTATAAAATATATTCTTGGTCATTTTACCTTAAAATTTAATGTTGGTCACTTTACTATAAAATGTATTTTTGGTTATTATATTATAAAATCTATTGTTGTCATTTTGCTATAAAATGTATTGTTGTTCATTTTAATATAAATATGTACTGTTGGTCATTTTAATATCAATACGAGTTGGCTTCAGTAGGTTTATGGACATTTTTGTAGAGGCATTTATAATTATTGTAGGCTTTTGTAATTGTATTATGTTAGTACTTTACACCTGATAAGATGACAGACCAATTTTTATCATTTCAGCTTAAAAGGGACAGCTGTAGCAGGACTTGGAACTTTGGTATAGCACACCAATAGGTAAATTTGATCGGGAAATTATAGCCCTAATGTTTAATATCCTCCAAGGCTATTCTCTATTCATATACGAGTACAGTTATAAAAATATCCTCACTGATATTCTGAACATTTCATACAACATCCCAAATTAATCTAATAAGTGAAAACACGGTTACTGATTTCCTAAAGCAGCACTTGCTAGGTCAATGAATGCCAAATGTTTAATTGTAGGGAAACAGCAAATCACTCAGCCAGTTTAGTGCCATACGTGATACACGCTTTGGGCGATCATGTCTCAAAAGAGACATGACTGAATGGGCAGAAGATTATCCCGCTGTAGGTTGCCATTGCTTTCTGCGGTAGACTGGTTGCCGATCAAGGCTACAGAACCCAATCAGTCCTGCCATTTAACTCATAGATGGAGGGAGAAGAGATAGATTATATTACATTATTATATTAAGTATAATAATTGGGGGATCATTTTATTACTTCATAACAATAGAAAACCGATCCCCCACTTTATGTCCAGTAGAAGATTTAATTATGTTTCCAACTATTATATTCAGTCAGTCAGTTAAGTGCCATACTTGATACACGCTTAGGCGATCATGTCTCGAAAGAGACATGACTGGGCAGAAGATTATCCTGCAGTAAGTTGCCATTACTTTCTGTGGTAGAATGGGTTGCCAGCCAAGGCTATAGAACCCAATTTGTCCTGTCATTTAACTCATAGCTGAAGGGAGAAGAGATAGATTATATTACACTATTATATTAATTATAATTAGTGGGGGATTAGTTTATCACTTCATAACAATAGAAAACCGATCCCCCACATTATGCCCAGTAGAAGTTTTTATTATGTTTCCAACTATTATATTCAGTCAGTCAGATAAGTGTCATACGTGATCCACGCTTTAGACGATCATGTCTTGAAAATGAGATGACTGACTGGGCAGAAGGTTATCCCGCAGTAGATTGCCATTGCTTTCTGTGGTAGACTGGTTGCCAACCAAGGCTATGGAACTCAATCTGTCCTGTTATTTAACTCATAACTGGAGGGAATAGACGGATTAATACCTTTCCCAAGGTTATTTGTGCGTAGTTGAATGCATGGAATTCAACTTGAATTCGAACTCGGCTCCGATATCCACTTCACCACAACTCATAGCTAATAATACAATTACAATTAAAGATAACAGATACTACATTTTGATCCCAGCTCGATGGCCAAGATATGAATAAAAGTGTATCTCGAGTAGCACTGGCTACTCGATTAATTAATGTTAAATGTTTCCTTATAAAGAAACGGATAATATTACCGTAGACTTTACTACATGTATCGTTATAAAACTATACCTTTACTGTAAACCGTCAGCGATATGTTCGTGAATTTTCAGCCCGATTGTCTTATAAATGTTTTTTTTTCAGAGAAATGTAGTAATTTTTCAATCGGTCGACAAAATCACCATTTACTCAAAGACTATTTCTTCGCTTTGAAGAACTAATTAATATGACGCGCCCCTTAAGGCAAACAATCAACGAATATGCAATGGAACAAAAACCCAGGATTTGGGCGCCTGGAGATAGGCGTCTTATTTATTTTTAGTTTAACAGCGCTGCGATCCAAACTTAAGAACTAATTGTTTCCGAAAAAATCATTACGGAGAATAAATAGCCATTTGCTATAACGTCACTTCGGCCACTGTACAGAAAACATGGTTTGTTTTTTCAATAGTTGTGACTGATGGTAATTTGCTTCAGTCACTCAGTTAAATGTCATATGTATCGTAGCTTCCCGCTGTCTTTTCTACAAGTATTTTCAAGGCAACTGCTCTGACGAATTTTTTCCCTGATACCACGGTCACATTTATTTACTTTATACTACTAGATCTGCATAAACGTTCCATCCTTTTACCGTCGAATGGTTAAATATACCCGTGAAATTCTACCCGAACAGTGTTTTTTCTCACACTTCCCCTTGATGAATCTCACTTTCCTTTGTTTGCTATCCTGATAGCTACAATCTCCAAAAGTTTTAATTTTTTTTTTTTAATCATATCACCCCGAGCAAGGCAGTAACGCCACTGATGTGCAGGGGGCTACGTGAGAGTGAAAAGATTTGGAAAAGAGAAAGCCGGAAACCACATCCTAAACAGGGAACAAGGAATGAGCCTCTACACCTGTACAACAGATGTGGGTGGAGTGTGAACCGGGCGATAGTTTAGTCTATCTACTCCAATTTGCATCATCAATTGCCATCTTTTATTTACTTGATTCTTTTATTCAACATCCTCTGTAGGTTTTTTTTTAAATTCTGATCCTGGGTATGACGGTAAACTGCATCCGGCAACAAGGCCTCTGATGGGAAGGTTGTGGGAAGCATAGAACCACATCTTAATTCCTCGGTCCAATTAAATTCTTGTGAAAGGTGCATGTGAGATAAGCTCGTCGGAGCAGAAGCCATAAAAATATTTGTAGAATAAATAGAGGTAAGCCACATCCCGCCGGTGAGAAAGTGGCTGGAGTCGAGCTGCCAAGTCAGAACCAATCACGTTATAGATTCTCCTTTGGAGCCTGTCGAGAACCCTGAGGTGAATGGCAGATTCACTTTACAGAGAAGTCTTTTCTGAGTAAAACATTACATGCCGAAAGATATGACCAAGAACTGCGTCTAATCAATTCCTTGCAATTGTGGTATAGAATATAAAAGTGAAACAAGTCGGCCCGTCAGTAAGGCGGAAAAAAGATTGTCAGTAAGGCGGAAAAAGGATCGAATAAGGCGGAAAAATGATCGTCAGTAAGGCGGAAAAAGGATCGAGTAAGGCGGAAAAAAGATCGAGTAAGGCGGAAAAAAGATCATCAGTAAGGCGGAAAAAGGATCGAGTAAGGCGGAAAAAGGATCGAGTAAGGCGGAAAAAAGATCGTCAGTAAGGCGGAAATAAGATCGTCAGTAAGGCGGAAAAAGGATCGTCAATAAGGAGGGAAAAAGATCATCAGTAAGGCGGAAAAAAGATCGAGTAAGGCGGAAAAAAGATCGTCAGTAAGGCGGAAATAAGATCGTCAGTAAGGCGGAAATAAGATCGTCAGTAAGGCGGAAAAAGGATCGTCAGTAAGGAGGAAAAAAGATCATCAGTAAGGCGGAAAAAAGATCGTCAGTAAGGCGGAAATAAGATCGTCAGTAAGGCGGAAAAAGGATCGAGTAAGGTGGAAAAAAGATCGTCAGTAAGGCGGAAAAAGGATCGAGTAAGGCGGAAAAAGGATCGAGTAAGGCGGAAAAAAGATCGAGTAAGGTGGAAAAAAGATCGTCAATAAGGAGGAAAAAAGATCATCAGTAAGGCGGAAAAAAGATCGTCAGTAAGGCGGAAATAAGATCGTCAGTAAGGCGGAAAAAGGATCGAGTAAGGTGGAAAAAGATCGTCAGTAAGGCGGAAATAAGATCGTCAGTAACGCGGAAAAAAGATCGAGTAAGGCGGAAAAAGGATCGAGTAAGGCGGAAAGGATCGAGTAAGGCGGAAAGATCGAGTAAGGCGGAAAAAGATCGTCAGTAAGGCGGAAAATAAGATCGTCAGTAAGGCGGAAAAAGAATCGTCAGTAAGGAGGAAAGATCATCAGTAAGGCGGAAAAAAGGATCGAGTAAGGCGGAAAAAAGATCGTCAGTAAGGCGGAAATAAGATCGTCAGTAACGCGGAAAAAAGATCGAGTCAGGGCGGAAAAAAGATCGAGTAAGGCGGAAAAAAGATCGAGTAAGGCGGAAAAAAGATCGAGTAAGGCGGAAAAAAGACCGAGTCAGGCGGAAAAAAAGATCGAGTAAGGCGGAAAAAAGATCGAGTCAGGCGGAAAAAAAAGATCGTCAGTAAGGCGGAAAAAGGATCGAATAAGGCGGAAAAAAGATCGTCAGTAAGGCGGAAAAAGGATCGAGTAAGGCGGAAAAATGATCGAGTAAGGCGGAAAAAGATCGAGTCAGGCGGAAAAAAGATCGAGTAAGGCGGAAAAAAGATTGGAGTAAGGCGGAAAAAAGATCGTCAGTAAGGCGGAAAAAGGATCGAATAAGGCGGAAAAATGATCATCAGTAAGGCGGAAATAAGATCGTCAGTAAGGCGGAAAAAGGATCGAGTAAGGTGGAAAAAAGATCGTCAGTAAGGCGGAAATAAGATCGTCAGTAAGGCGGAAATAAGATCGTCAGTAAGGCGGAAAAAGGATCGTCAGTAAGGAGGAAAAAAGATCATCAGTAAGGCGGAAAAAAGATCGAGTAAGGCGGAAAAAAGATCGTCAGTAAGGCGGAAATAAGATCGTCAGTAAGGCGGAAAAAGGATCGTCAATAAGGAGGGAAAAAGATCATCAGTAAGGCGGAAAAAGATCGAGTAAGGCGGAAAAAAGATCGTCAGTAAGGCGGAAATAAGATCGTCAGTAAGGCGGAAATAAGATCGTCAGTAAGGCGGAAAAAGGATCGTCAGTAAGGAGGAAAAAGATCATCAGTAAGTGCGAAAAAAAGATCGTCAGTAAGGCGGAAATAAGATCGTCAGTAAGGCGGAAAAAGGATCGAGTAAGGTGGAAAAAGATCGTCAGTAAGGCGGAAAAAGGATCGAGTAAGGCGGAAAAGGATCGAGTAAGGCGGAAAAAAAGATCGAGTAAGGTGGAAAAAAAGATCGTCAATAAGGAGGAAAAAAAGATCATCAGTAAGGCGGAAAAAGATCGTCAGTAAGGCGGAAATAAGATCGTCAGTAAGGCGGAAAAAGGATCGAGTAAGGTGGAAAAAAGATCGTCAGTAAGGCGGAAATAAGATCGTCAGTAACGCGGAAAAAAGATCGAGTCAGGCGGAAAAAGATCATCAGTAAGGCGGAAAAAGGATCGAGTAAGGCGGAAAAAGGATCGAGTAAGGCGGAAAAAAGATCGAGTAAGGCGGAAAAAAAAGATCGTCAGTAAGGCGGAAATAAGATCGTCAGTAAGGTTGAAAAAGAATCGTCAGTAAGGAGGAAAAAAGATCATCAGTAAGGCGGAAAAAGGATCGAGTAAGGCGGAAAAAAGATCGTCAGTAAGGCGGAAATAAGATCGTCAGTAACGCGGAAAAAAGATCGAGTCAGGCGGAAAAAAGATCGAGTAAGGCGGAAAAAAGATCGAGTAAGGCGGAAAAAAGATCGAGTAAGGCGGAAAAAAGACCGAGTCAGGCGGAAAAAAGATCGAGTAAGGCGGAAAAAAGATCGAGTCAGGCGGAAAAAAGATCGTCAGTAAGGCGGAAAAAGGATCGAATAAGGCGGAAAAAAGATCGTCAGTAAGGCGGAAAAAGGATCGAGTAAGGCGGAAAAATGATCGAGTAAGGCGGAAAAAAGATTGAGTAAGGCGGAAAAAAGATCGTCAGTAAGGCGGAAAAAGGATCGAATAAGGCGGAAAAATGATCATCAGTAAGGCGGAAATAAGATCGTCAGTAAGGCGGAAAAAGGATCGAGTAAGGTGGAAAAAAGATCGTCAGTAAGGCGGAAAAAGGATCGAGTAAGGCGGAAAAAGGATCGAGTAAGGCGGAAAAATGATCGAGTAAGGCGGAAAAAAGATCGAGTCAGGCGGAAAAAAGATCGAGTAAGGCGGAAAAAAGATCGTCAGTAAGGCGGAAAAAAGATCGTCAGTAAGGCGGAAAAAGGATCGAATAAGGCGGAAAAATGATCATCAGTAAGGCGGAAAAAGGATCGAGTAAGGCGGAAAAAAATCGTCAGTAAGCCGGAAAAAAGATCGAGTAAGACTACGAAGTTAAGCAACGTTGAACCTGGTCAGTACTTAGATGGCTACAACCTCCAGGAATTCAAATGCAAATCAATTCCCATCTCTTATCCACTTAACTCCAGTCCTTTTTACATCACCCCGTGTATCTTGTTCTTTTCCTTTCTCTCTACCTTCACCCCAACTGTCTTCACTCCTGTGTTCACATCCGTGACTGGGAACCAACCTACCACAGAAAGAAACGGCAGCCTTCTGCGGGAATATCTGCCTCGTCAGTTATGAATCGAAAGAGACATGATCGCCCAAAGCATGTATCACGTATGGCACGTAACTGACTGACTAAATAAAATAGTTGGAAACATAATTAAAAGTTCTATTGGTCATAAATTGGGGGATTCTATTGTTATGAAGTAATAAACTGATCCCCCACTAATAATACTCAATATAATAATGCAATATAATCTCTCTTCTGCCTCTAGCTCTAAGTTAAATGGCAGGACAAATTGGGTTCTATAGCCTTGGCTGGCAACCAGTCTACCGAAGAAAATGACAACCTATTGCGTTATAATCTTCTGCCCAGTCAGACATGTCTCTTTCGAGACATGATCGCCCAAGCGTGTATCACGTATGGCACTTAACTGACTGACTGAATATAATAGTTGAAAACATAATTAAAACTTCTATTGGGCATAAAGTGGGGGGTCGGTTTTCTGTTGTTATGAAGTAATAAACTGATCCCCCACTAATTATACTTAATATAATAATGTAATATAATCTATCTCTTCTCCCATCGGCTATGAGTTAAATGACAGGACAGATTGTGTTCTATAGCCTTGGACGGCAACCAGTCTAACTCAGAAAGCAATGGCAACCTACTGCGGGATAATCTTCTGCCCAGTCAGTCATGTCTCTTTCGAGACATGATCGGCCAAGCGTGTATCACGTATGGCACTTAACTGACTGACTGACTGAATATAATAGTTGGAAACATAATTAAAACTTCTACTGGGCATAAAGTGGGGGATCGGTTTTCTATTGTTATAAAGTAATAAACTGATCCCCCACCAATAAAACTACTCCAAACACTACTCCACAACAATATCATAATTCCCCAAAAGAAGATCAAGGATCGGCAAAGAATATAGAGAGGAACCACATTCACCATTCCAGCTCAATATTTCTCGAGAAATTACAACCGGAAGTAAAAAAGGTGCTCCGAAAAAATTAAAATGGCTTTCAAAAAATAGATCAACCGAATCCTGGCTATTCGTCGGATTATTGACGGCGTGAGGGCAAAAAACCTACAGGACACCTTTAATTTTGTAGATTTTCCTCAAGCCTTAAATTCAGTACATATAGAAAAATGGATAAAATCCTTCTGGCATATGAAATCAAGAACTTGTATTTGTAACAGGTTGACTGCATATGAACAGGAAGCGTTTTCAGCAGATAGACAAAGATAGAAAGGGGCGTAAGACAAGGAGGTGTCTTCTCAACAGATCTATTGAACCTATACAGCAAATCAACGAGAGCACTAGAAGTCCGGCCAGGATTCGATATTGGTGTTCACAATCTGAACAATAAAAGACACGCAGTTGACACCGTCTTGATAGTAAACAAGGAAAGGAAAGTACAAAAATCCTACAGGACGTAACTACAAAAAGTGGGGGGGGGGGAAAAAACGGATTACATATAAACTATAAGAAAGAATGAATATATAGAAATCAATAAAAAGAGTAACCCAAAATGACAAATCTAAATAAGAGCGGGGGGGGGGGGGGGGGGCTTACGGCCATATCACGTTGAATACACCGGTCCTCTCTCGATCACCGAAGTTAAGCAACGTTGAGCCTGGTCAGTACTTAGATGGGTGACCGCTTTGGAATACCAGGTGCTGTAAGCGTTTAGTGACGGATGTGCGTGCTTACGGCCATATCACGTTGAATACACCGGTTCTCGCTCGATCACCGAAGTTGAGCCTGGTCAGTACTTAGATGGGTGACCGCTTGGAAATACCAGGTGCTGTAAGCGTTTAGTGACGGATCGGCGTTGTGTTGCAGTGGATATCGGCTCGGAAAGAGAAATCGGTGAGCCGAGTTCGAATTACAGTTGAATACCCTGCATTACACTTAATCACTGGTACCCTTGGAAAAGGTATTAATCCGTCCCTTCCCTCCAGTTATGGGTTAAATAACAAAGTAGGACTTGGAGACCATGCTCTTAAAAACAATCCAAATGAATCTTGATACTCGAAAAAGAAAAAAAAGTATTACTAGACACAAAATTTATATAAGAAAACAACAATAAAGTGTTGAAAGAAAAAGGTATTACCAGCAATAAATAAATACAATTTAGTTGGCAATAAATGAACCCCCGAGTTTGATATGCCATAAAAATAAAACCAACCAACCAACAACTAAATAGGGGATACTAAAATCAAGCAGGTACAGAAATTTAAAAACCTGGAAAATGTTCAAACAGAGAAGGGAAAGTGCAACACTGAGATCCGAAGGTGTACTGGTATGGCAAAGGATGCATTCCATAATCAGAATAGAGCACTGAGTGACAGGAAGATTTTGCTGGAAGCAAAGAAGAGTCTACTCGATTATTATGTGATGTCTGTTCTTCAATATGGCAACGAATGCTGGACAATCTCATGAAAGATAAAGAAAAGATTTGAAGCAACTGAAATGTGGCTCTACAGAAGGAGGCTGAGAATACTGTGGACAGAACATGTGAGCAACGAGGAGGTTTTGGAGAGAATGGAAAAGATAAAGAAACTGATACAGAACATCAAGACAAAGCCTATTTCAAGCCCAAATTAAAGTAGAGCGATCACTTAATAGTTAAAAGTACCTGGGTACCTCTCATGAAAGGCTTGAAAAAATAAGACTGCAATATAAAAAAGTAGTTAGGAAAGAGATTAAGTGGGTATTATTTTATTGGTTTTTTTTTCCCCAAAAGTTCATTTTGTCAAAATAATGCTAAATATTTTGTTTCTGTACATTTGTACTATAGTGTTTGGCAGGGAAGCTATCGTGGTGATTCATACATTCACACCTACACACCTATACACATTGCCACGCATATTTGAAAAATATTATTATGTTTAAACCAACATGCGTGTTTTCATCCGCGAGACACGCTATGCTAGCAGGCAGTGATTGGTCAACCCGGACTGGTCATCCAGTCTTCCCGTGAAAAACCCTATTTTACCGTGCTTATCGTACGTCCATATAAGTCGGGGACGTACGTGTTACTAGTCAGTTAGGACTATCGTGGGGACATGTTTCTTAGTTTTACCTAAGTCACATATGCACACCCGCACTAACTGCAGACAGTAATTAGTGGCGCGATATTTATTTCTCATATACAACCATGTGCACACACACACACACACACACACACACACACATTCCAAACTCTAATTAGAAACTGACTTCAACTCAAGAACAGTATCTACATTAAATTATTCTTCCGTTTTAGGAAGTTTATTCAAATAAATCTTTCATGGAACATTTTACTTTTCTCTAAACGTTACAAGGGAGAGAACTTCTTCCTTATTTGCATGTCTACCCAACCATCTTTGTCACCTTTGTTAATAGATTTGTATTCCGGTTACGTTGGCGTCTTCGTTGTTTCTTACTTCCTGTGTCATGTCTGATCAATCGTACGTAGAGTCGAATCATTATTATAAATATAGTAATGGACATTTTGTCCTATACACTATCTAAACTTATTTATAAATGGAACATTGTCTGTGTGTGTGTGTGTGTGTATCCGTTACCTATAGACTCCGAAACGGCTGAACCGATTTTCTTGATAATTTACACATTTGTACTATAAGCGTCTGCAAGTGTTCTTAGCTAGGTTTTGTGTCGAGATACCCCCGATAAATATCGAAAATCGATAATCGAAAAAATCGGGTTATAGAAGGAATGGTCCGATTTTAATCAAATTTCATACACTCATAGACAAAGACATAAGAAACGATATTCAGAAGTTTCAAGGTTGCAGTTCTTACAATAGTGCAGAAAATCGAGAATATATATATATATATAAGGCAAGATGTTTGTGTGTGCGTCTGTTTATCTGCCTAGATGTCTGTATTTTTTTCAGCCCGTTTATTTTAGTTCTTTCTTCTGGTTTGGCTCTAAGTAGGTATAATTGTAGTTCTTAGTCTCAGATATGATACCATTTACTCAGAGGACTTATTTAGCCTTCAAAATTCAGTTTACGACGAAAAATCTTATTTGATATCGATAGCAGGAAATCAAAATTTGACTTACATCCATTCATTTTTCTTTCAGTCTAAGGTTTCGCTTTAACTGGAAACAACTATTGCTTTTTAGTCTTTCGTGCCAACGTCCAAAGAGTCTGAGATCCAGGACCATGGATTAGTTTTAAAGCTTTCATTACACCCGAGCAACGCCGGGCTATAGTGCTAGTAAATAGATAAATAGAAACAGTGATTATTATATAGGAAATAAATAGTAGATATATAGTAGATATAGGATGACGATAAGTAATCTTTATTCAATTTTTTATCAAGAACAGTTTGCAAAACATGATGTATGACTAATTAGAAAAAAGTTTTGTAACGTGTTTCATTCATTAGGACTTCATCAGACTGGGTGTATTGACGTTGTTATGACTACAAATAGACATGTATGACAGACGCTGGTAGTTTTAAAATTTTTTGGATGAATTTTTTCAAATATATTTCGTAATCTAACCAGATTTATATATATTTTTATTTTTTCTTCCATCATCTTTTTTTATTTAATATCTCACAGTGATAACATGAAATCTGCTTAGATTGGATTAACGTTGTAAAAATCTTTACCAAATATTATGACTACCATCGAATCACATTTACGCTCATATGTACGAGGGTCGTTCCAAAAATAAGGTGAATTTTTCAGTATAAGGACTTCTACAAGGATCAATCAATAAATAAGGTGAATTTTTTGGTATAAGTACTTCTACGAGGGTCATTCAATTAATAAGGTGAATTTTTCGGTATAAGGACTTCTACGTGGGTCATTCAATAAATAAGGTGAATTCGGTATAAGGACTTCTAATGCAGATAGAAGCTTACTTCTTTTTTAATATTTTTTCCTTTACTTCTTTTTCAAAGAGATTGAGGGTTTAGCTGCGAAATATGTATTATTCATGAAATTGTAGAATATCTAAAAAATTTATAGATTATATTAACCCTAACCCTAACCCTAACTCTGTTAAATAAATTTAACATTGAGTTCTTCTGAATTCGTCTCTATCGGAACTAAGCCTGATTTAAATACCAAATATTCTACGTTATATATATATATATATGTGTGAGAGTTTGTGACCCTGGGTTTCACGCTCTTGCGATCGTCAAACAAACTGATCAATGTTTTAATAATTGGCTATATGCAGGACTGCGTATATTGGTGTATTTTTGTAGGAGGAAAACTGAGAGGAAAATTTGTCATCGTGACAAACGCAGATATATATACCCACTTGTTCATCCATTGACGTACGCAAAGGCACACACACACGCGCGTTCGCCAACCGGGGCTCACACAAACATAACTATATGCGAACCGTATGGGGCTTTGCATATATATGTATATGTGTGCAGTTGCGTACATACATACGCTTTTCATTGGTGTTATAAGGAGTTATTTTTTAATCACCCTATATATACATCATCATCATCATTTATCCATCATCACACCCAGATGGTGCATAGGGCAACAACTTTTGATGCTGTTTCTGTAACAAATTGTTTTTACGGGGCAGGGTTGTTAGCCCTGCACCCAACCCCCAAACCTGGAGGACCGGTAGACCATTCTAGGTCCTTACGTTTACAGCACCTGGTATTCCCAAATGGTCACCCATTTAAGTACTGACCAGGCTCGATGTTGCTTAACTTCGTTGATCGGACGGGAACCGGTGTATTCAACACGATATAGCCGTAGACATATAAATATATCAGTTGATTGAAAAATCAATCCTTGTTTTATATATGATTGACCAGCCAAGTTTTCGTGTGAAATTTTTTTTGAGGTTGGTTAAAGAAACAAGTCTACTATACCAAACCAAGACTTTCGAAGAACTCTAAGGGTGAATACAAGAAGTTAGCTATTCCATAGTACAAGAGTTCAGGGTGAAGTCACTTGACGCGACTCCTGTGCATTTCAAAAATTTGGTAGCAAAATCTGTTGCCCACATCAAATTTTAAATAAAACCTCATGTAAAACGTATTCTTCGCACATTACTTTCTTGTAAAAATATCTAAACTTATTTATAAATGGAACATTGTGTATGTGTGTGTGTGTGGGGGGGGGGGTCCGTTACCTATAAACTCCGAAACGGCTGAACCGATTTTCTTGATAATTTACACATTTGTACTATAAGCGTCTGCAAGTGTTCTTAGCTAGGTTTTGTGTCGAGATACCCCCGATAAATATCGAAAATCGATAATCGAAAAAATCGGGTTATAGAAGGAATGGTCCGATTTTAATCAAATTTCATACACTCATAGACAAAGACATAAGAAACGATATTCAGAAGTTTCAAGGTTGCAGTTCTTACAATAGTGCAGAAATTCGATAATATATATATATAAAAGGCAAGATGTTTGTGTGTGTCTGTTTATCTGCCTATATATCTGTATTTTTTCAGCCCGTTTATTTTGGTTTTTGCCTTGGGTTTGGCTCTAAGTAGGTATAATTGTAGTTCTTAGTCTCAGCCATGATACCATTTACTCAGAGGACTTATTTAGCCTTCAAAATTCAGTTTACGACGAAAAATCTTATTTGATATCGATACCAGAAAATCAAAATTTGACTTACATCAATTCATTTTTCTTTCAGTCTACGGTTTTAAGTGGAAACAACTCTTGCTTTTTTGTCTTTCGTGCCAACGTCCAAAGAGTCTGAGCTCCAGGACCATGGATTAGTTTTAAAGCTTTCATTACACCCGAGTAACGCCGGGCTATACTGCTAGTAGTTTATAACTATACTATGATGAAATACATTTCAATCAGCCTGTATATAACAGTTTTATAGAAAAATGGGAATTAACTCTTCCTCTCTCTCTGTGTCTCTGTCTCTGTCTCTCATTCCGTATATATATATATATATATATATATATATATATATATATATATATATCAGCATGCGGTGTAGATATAGAAGAATCCATAGGCGTATCCTGTACATACATTGTTAGGATAACTCTCTAAGAGAGCTCTTAATATATATGTATATAAATACATATAGAGCAAATATAAGAAAAATTAAGAAAGACACGTTATTTTATGGCAAATCGGTAGTATGGGCCTATTTCAGGCGAACCGTCATCAGCTTCTGTCTTTATTGTAGAAAGGATTTTACACGAGATTTATTGTACAAAGGATTTTGCGTGAAATTTCGTGTAAAATATTTTGTACCATAAAGACTAAAGCTGATGATTGTTCGCCTGAAATAGGCCCACACTTCCGATTTACCATGAAATAACGTGCCTGCCTTAATTTTTCCTATATATATATATTTATATATATATATATATATATATATATATATATATATATATTCTCGTCATCTTTCGCTCTTTGAAAACGTGAGAAGTAAGTTTTCTGCTTTTCTTGCTTATAACTAAAATGACAGACAGCTTAATCTCTTTGTGAACCGGAGAGTCTTTTAAATTCCTCAACAATGTCTGGGCACCAAAGGTGAAATGAGTGCAAGACGATTGGTGATTATCGATCAGCTAAAATACACTTGTTTTTATTAGTTTTCGCAATTACGTTTCTCTTTCCATTTCTTCTTCTTCTTCTTCTTCTTCTTCTTCTTCTTCTTCTTATTATTATTATTATTATTATTATTATTATTATTATTATTATTATTATTCCCCAGGCTCTAATATCGCTTCTTCCAACCTAGATATGATAATTGATAAAAAAAAATCTCTTGAAAATTGTCAGGTGCAATTATTCATCACCTATTTAATTCTAATCCGGGTCTTTAAAGTTTTCAACGAATAAATCTAGAACGATGGCTTTTCCTCATCGTATCAAAATATGGTTTCATATGATATATATATATATATATATATATATATATATATAGATATATATATATATTGAATTGAATCCTCATACATCGAAATCGACGGGAGAGCCCATCATATATATATGAAAATGTTATATATATATATATAATATATATACAGTACTGTGCAAAAGTATTAGGACAAGAACTATTTTATCTTTTATGAGGCATCAAAATTAAATTTAAAATCACCCCTGTCCTAACACTTTTGCACACTACCGGTAGTGTACAAAAGTATTAGGACGGAGGTGATTTTTCCTAAAAACCCCACTGAAATTCAAATACAGGGTGAAAAGCCAAGTAAATTGCTAATAAATATTGATTATTTAAAACTAGGTGGAACAGAAATGTATTAAAAAGAAGTTTTATTTAATTTTTCTTATTTTCTATTAAACAAGTTATTTTGAAACTACTCATTATTCTATTATCCTTGGATATGATTGCATTTTTTCTTATGCCCCACTCTCGAATTGATAAATCTAATGTTATTTCGCAAGACACACTTTGGGAACAAATAGAAGCTGCTTGGCAGGAGATACCATTAGATATGTTTGAAGAAGCTTGTGAAGGCCGTGATCTAAGCAAAAAGGCTATTATACTAAATATTAAATTTATTTTGTAACTATTATTTTTTTCTTGTTAAAGCATTTGTTGAGTAAATCAAATAGATTTACTTTAATTAAATTGTTTATTTTCTGTCAATATACCTCATAAAAGATAAAATAGTTCTTGTCCTAATACTTTTGCACAGTACTGTACCTATATATAATATTTTCATGTGATATATGATTGGCTCTCCCGTCGATTTCGACGTATGAGCTACAATCTCCAGGTGTTTAAATGTAGGGTCAATAGACACCTCCTATCACACTAACTCCCAATTATTCTCAGAACACTCTCATTTACCCAACCCTCATTCTCGGTATCCCTACCCGCCTATCACCCACCCTCTGACATTTCCTATATTTAATCATCCTTTCTCCACTCTATGTAGCCCCCTGCGCAGTAGTGGCAGTGACATGCCTTGCTCGGGGAGAAACGCTTATAAAAAAATGTCTAAGCCATAAACACACACACATATATGCACAAACACACTTACAAGCACACACATACACACATACTCACTACAATTAATGACAGCAGTAGCAGCGAAAGATGACTATCCGTTGAAAGACACAGACTACGAGCGGACGTGACATCAAGCTCTCCTATTATTCTGAAGATGAGACTATGATCTCGAAATATTAATGATTAATTAATAGGTAATACCCAACAACTTCTTTACCTTCCTTTATTTTATTAAATGCATAGTGATAGCCTTCTAATACCTACTCTTACACCTAATATACACAATGCTTCAAGCAATTTACAAAACTCTCCTAGATTAAATTAACCTCAAAAATATAATTTTAAAATTATAAACTAACAGCAGTTTTACTATTTTAAAAAATTTAACTGCTTTATTAAGGAAAAAAAATTAAATCTCGGTATTAAATGACCCATAAAAAGTTGATATGCAGTAAAACTAACAAAACAAAATTAATCGTGACGTTTGATCATTTTATGTTAAAGTTCTTAATATTATTTTTTTTGTTTGAGTTTGTTTGAGTTCTGTTTAACGGCATATCAACACCTCTGTGGGTTATTTAATGCCAAAAAGATTTTAAGGTATTTTTTAAAGTTCGGTTATAGTGAGAAGTTTGATTTACTCAGATTTTTATGAAGATTTGTTTTTATTCTTTTTATTTTAGAAAACTAAAAATGTCTTCTAGTTTTGTATTTAAAAATGTTTTGCTGAGAATATTTTTTTCCTTCAAAAATGTGTTATGGTAATATTTCAAAAATATATTGTTGGTAATATGTTTTCTTCAAAAATGTATATTTTTCTATAAAAGTCTATTTTTATGTATACATTTCTATAATGTGTATTTTTATAATTTATAGTGTTTTGACTCCAGTTTGGGGGGTTAAATATTTGCCCATAGCTGGGACCCTAACAGGTGCTACTACTCCGGGTTAGGGTGGACCTACAACAGCAATGAAGAGGTGGTTCCATGCTTTTCACAACCTCCGAATCAGAGGCCTTGATGTCAGATGCAGTTTTAATAATAGAGAGTTCTTTCTAAAAGGGTAATAGTGAATGATAGGAATGAAAGACAAGGTTGTAGGAAATGAAAATTATGAGGTAAGAATGATAGATAATTATTAGTTCTTGACTTGTGCAGGATTCATTTGGATAAAGCGACCAGTACTGAATTGCAAGTTGAGTCAGCTATGACCACCTGTTTCGAAAAGTTAATGAGTGGTTTACAAAACATGTTAACATGAAGGAAAACAGGTGCTATGAAGTGAATATTATCAGAATAAGGCGGAGGAATAATGATTAACTCTTAATTTGTAGAGGTTAAGATTGTAGTGTCAAATGTTACTTTTACATTACTAAAATGAGACACACACACACACACATATATATATATAAACACACACATATATATATATATATATATATATATATATATATATATATATAAAAGTTGTAAGTTAAAAATGTATTTTTTTGAGAGTATTTATTTTTATTATTATATATATATATATATATATGATATTTCAGACCGGCCTCGGCTTTTCATCAGAAACAAATGATTTTACAGTTTTAAAATTTAAACTAAAAGCGTCCGTCGCGAGAAGCGTCCGTCACGGGATGCAGAAAGCAACTCTGAATATTTTTAAACGTAAATCTAACTGTAATAATAAGTATTATTACAGTTCTGCATTACGTGACGGACGCTTCTCGCGACGGACGCTTCTAGATTAAATTTTTAAATTTTAAAATCATTTATTTCTGATGAAAGGCCGAGGCCGGTCTGAAATATCAAATATATATATATATATATATATATATATATATATATATATATATATATATATATACTGTCAAAAAAAAACATTTTTAACTTACAACTTTTCAGTAGTTTTTCCTATACATATTAAGACAGTACACGTGGATTATCATTATGCTATATATATATATATATATATATAGATATATATATTTTAATTCAGATACTTTAATCCAAGTGAAAAAAGCAGGAAGGTAAATTCCAAAAACCCGATCCTAATTAATATTAAAAATTTTATTTTAATATTAAAAATGATACAGGAAGAGAGCTCCATGTAATAAAATATTACAGAGCAAATATAAATAAGAAAAATTAAGGCAGACACGTTATTTCATGGTAAATCGAAAGTATGGGCCTATTTCAAGCGAACCATCATCAGCTTCCGTCTTTATTTAACAAAGGATTTTACACAAATGAGATTCACAAAGACCTAAAAGAAGAATGGAAATAAAGGTCGTCCCTTAAAAGAGAAAATTTAAGAAAAAATACATCCGTTCGGCGAACACATACACATATTCATACACAATCATATATACACGCAACATAAAATCAGATGACACGCGTAGCGGCCAATGTCAACAAAAGTTCGAAGATACGTTCGTCTAACAGTTAGGTTGCAGACCCGTAGATTTGAAACGTAAAGAAAGTGGGTTAGGTGAGAGAGAGAGAGAGAGAGAGAGAGAGAGAGAGAGAGAGAGAGAGAGGGAGAGAGAGAGTTAAAAAGAAATGTTTATCTTCCGATTCACCATGAAATAACGTGTCTGCCTTATTTTTCCTTATATTTGCTCTATATGTATTTATATACATATATATTTAGAGCTCTCTTAGAGAGTTATCCTACCACTGTATGTACAGGATACTCCTTTGGATTCTTCTATACCCACACTGCATGATATATATATATATATATATATATTCCATTTGTGAACGAGTTATTACGCGACCTAGGTTTTTACCATGAGTGGTGTCTTCGGACGATTTTCAATAAATTTTCAATTGAAAATCGACTGAAGACTCCACTAATGTAGAAACCTAGGTCACGTAATAATTCGTTCAAAAATGGAATATATATATATATATATATATATATATATATATATACGCACACATTAACAAATACATAACGGTCTTTATCATAACAGAGAAAATACATATTTTCACAACTCGATGACATAAATATTGCAAAAAATAAATAAAATAAGGCACTGTTAATGTGCGAGCAATAGTAGTAAAAATAATGAAAGAGAATGAACTGAGCCGACAATGCCTCGCTATTCCCTCTTTCTCCATATATATATATATATATATATATATATATATAGTAAAATAAAGACGGAAGCTGATGATGGTTCGCCTTAAATAGGCCCATACCTCCGATTCACCATGAAATAACGTGCCTGCTTTATTTTTCCTTCTATATATATATATATTTATATACATATATATTTAGAGCTCTCTTAGAGAGTTATCATACCACTGTATGTACAGAATACTCCTTTGGATTCTTCTATACCCACATTGCATGATGATATATATATATATATATACTTAGACAAAACTCAAAACTCAAAATCTTAGAAGCAATCTACATAAAACAGCTTAAACCTTGCTTAAATAAAATAAATTTCGACATCTCTACTAACATACTCCAATGCCTGTAATCGATATGAGATGTCATAGTTACTACGCTTACCCGCTCTAGTAGTAGTAGTAGCTCGCAGACCAATCCCCTCATGCCACTATACCCTCATGTGACCAAGAACCACACCACCACCATTTTGTCACCGTTTGCGGCCATCCGCCACGTTAAAAATGGACTTGTCCCTTTGGTTTAATTTTCTTCGTTTAATTCCACTTTGTTAATAACTTAAACATTCTATGTTCACTACATGTTAAATGTTCATTCTTTGATAATGTCATATGTAAGCCGAAAGCTCAGACCCGATAAAAAAATCAACAATTACTGCGATTTCTCGTCGTCTTTTAAAGATAACAGTATCAAGCTTATCAGATTATACGAAAGGATCCTACACAAAATAAATAGACAAAACTTGTCTATATTATTCAACAGAACCTGTATTAATGAAAAAATGCTGCCAAAATACACAATATATATATATATATATATATATCCCCAAGTGAATAAAGAACGAAGAAAGCATTAACAACGTTCAAAACATTAATTTAAAACAGTGCTCAATATAGAATCAGAGCAATGAATATTTATTATAAGTCATAGTTTAGAACATGTACAAATTATAATTTACTACAAAAGTGTACATTTTGTTTCGACATTTAAAAACAATATCATTATTAACTACTTGATGAGATACTGTTTTTTCGATGTCATAACACAATGTTCACTTCTGTAGTAAATTATAATTTGCACATGTTCTAAACTATATATATATATATATTCTAAACATATACTGTGAAATATAAGAGACAATGAATGTCTATTATGTTTAATCATAAGCCGTTCTAAACGTCGTATTTTGGCTTTAATTTCAGTTGAAAATTTTTTTTTATTTTTTTTTTATAAGCGTTTCACCCCGAGCAAGGCATGTCACTGCCACTACTGTGCAGGGGGCTACGTAGAGTGGAGAAAGGCTGATTAAATATAGGAAATAACAGAGGGTGGGTGATAGGCGGGTGAGGATACCGAGAATGAGGGTTGGGTAGATGAGAGTGTTGTGAGAATAGTTGGGAGTTAGTGTGATAGGAGGTGTCTATTGACCCTACATTTAAACACCTGGAGATTGTAACTGTCGGGAAAGCAGACTTGTGGAAGGGAGTTCCACAGGGGTAAGCGCGAGAAAAGAAGCTGTTGGAGTAGAATTTACGGTTACATCTTATTTGTTTAAAGACAAAAATTCTTCAACATTTGGATAATTTTTCATTAATTTGGTTCTAAGCATTCGGCTCACATGAGCCATCTTCAGAGAGGTTATTAAGACGGTAATACAGTAACATCCACCATCAAGGACGATTTTTTGTGTTGACATAAAACTCAGCTAGAGGCCATGTACATCAAATCTAAACAACCAACACTTAATAAAATCACGTTTATATCCGGACGTAACACGTTACAATGCATTTGAATACATGGTTCTGTTGTCATGTCGCGCTATCACGCGGTGTGACGTCATAGAACCGTATTGCAAATTTGAGAACTGCGTTTGTTATTTTTTGGTAATTATTGCCGTTGTACTCTTTTCCTTCATTCTGTTGCTTTAAGTCTTTTTTCATCTTTGAGGAGATTGCCCAGCATTCGCAGCCATATATGAAGACGTATATAACATAACAGTCCAGTACCCTTTTCCTTGCTTCTGTTGCTTTGAGTCTTTCCTTCATCTTTGAGGAGATTGTCCAGCATTCGCTGCCATATAGGAGGACAGATATCACAAAACAGACCAGTAAACTTTTTCTTGTTTCTCTTGCTTCGTGTCTTTTCTTCATCTTTTAAGACATCGTCCATCATTCATTGCCATAGAGGAAGACAGATATCACATAACAGTCCAGTAATCTTTTCCTTCTTTCTCTTGCTTCGAGTTTTTTCTCCATCTTTGAGGAGATCGTCCATCATTCATTGCCATAGAGGAAGACATATATCACATAACAGTCCAGTTATCTTTTCCTTGTTTCTGTTGCTTCGAGTCTTTTCTCCATCTTTGAGGAGATCATCCATCATTCATTGCCATAGAGGAAGACATATATCACATAACAGTCCAGTTATCTTTTCCTTGTTTCTGTTGCTTCGAGTCTTTTCTCCATCTTTGAGGAGATCATCCATCATTCATTGCCATAGAGGAAGACATATATCACATAACAGTCCAGTTATCTTTTTCTTGTTTCTCTTGCTTCGAGTCTTTTCTCCATCTTTGAGGAGATCATCCATCATTCATTGCCATAGAGGAAGACATATATCACATAACAGTCCAGTTATCTTTTCCTTGTTTCTGTTGCTTCGAGTCTTTTCTCCATCTTTGAGGAGATCATCCATCATTCATTGCCATAGAGGAAGACATATATCACATAACAGTCCAGTACTCTTTTCCTTGTTTCTGTTGCTTTGAGTCTTTCCTTCATCTTTGAGGAGATTGTCCAGCATTCGCTGCTATATAGAGGACAGATATCACATCACAGTCTGGTACTACTTTCTTTGTTTCTATTGTTTCAAGCCTATTTCTCATCTTTATGATCTTTGTCCAGCATTCATCTAGAAGGCTGACATAAAAGTTTACTACTCTTTTTTTTTTTTTTTTTTTTTTGTTTCTTACGCTTGTTTCTATTTCTTAATACTGTTTTTGACTTTTGAAAGGCATATTTCGTGATGCCAATATCCCTTCGGATTACGTCGCACTTTCTGTTCCCTGTTAACCTATGTACTGGATATTAAAATTTTTTACTTACTTTATTTCGGTGTCTGCAGTTCGTAGCTTACATTTTGGATAGTTTCTTTTGTTTTCATACAATTCATTTCTCATCCTTTAATCATTTTTTTTTCCAACCTTATTTGATTTACGCTTTAAATTGCGTGAAGGGATTTCTTTTCAGAAAAAAAATGTTTAGTTGTCTCCCCACTTGAAACAATATGTGGTACATATTAAGTATAATTAGTGGGTGTTCAGTTCATTACTTCATAACAATAGAAAACCGATCCCCCATTTTATGCCCAGTAAAAATTTTAATTGTTTCCAACTATTATATTCAGTCAATTAAGTGCCATATGTGATACACGCTTTGGGCGATCATGTCTCGAAAGAGACATCACTGACTGGGCAGAAGATTATACCGCAGTAGTTTACCATTGCTTTCTGCGGTAGACTGGTTGCCGTCCAAGGCTATAGAAACCAATCTGTCCTACCATTTAACTCGTAGCTGGTGGGAGAAGAGATGATATTACATTATTATATTAAGTATAATTAGTAGGGGATCAGTTTATTACTTCATAACAATAGAAAAGCGATCCCCCACTTTATGCCCATTAGAAGTTTTGATTATGTTTCCAACTATTGTATTTAGTCAGTCAGTTAATTGACGTACGTGATACACGCTTTGGGCGATTATGTTTGGAAAGAGACATGACTGACTGGGGAGAAGATTATCCCGCAGTAGGTTGCCATTGCTTTCTGCGGTAGACTGATTACCAGCCAAGGCTATAGAACCCAATCTCTCCTGCCATTTAACTCATACCTGAAGGGAGAAGAGATAGATTATATTACTTCATTATATTAAGTATAATTAGTGGGGGTTTAGTTTATTACTTCATAACTATAGAAACCCGGTCCCCCAATTCATGCCCATTAGAAGTTTTAATTATGTTTCCAACTATTATATTCAGTCAGTTAAGTGCCATACCGGATACACGCTTTGGGCGATCATGTCTCGAAAGAGACATGACTGATTAGGAAGAAGATTATCCCACAGCGGGCTGCCATTGCTTTCTGCGGTAGACTGATTGCCAGCCAAGGCTATAGAACCCAGTCTGTCTTGCCATTTAACTCGTAGAGTGGAGGGAGAAGAGATAGATTATATTACTTCACTATATTAAGTATAATTAGTGGGGGTTCAGTTTATTACTTCATAACTATAGAAACCCGGTCCCCCAATTCATGCCCATTAGAAGTTTTAATTATGTTTCCAACTATTATATTCAGTCAGTTAAGTGCCATATCCCACAGTAGTTTGCCATTGCTTTCTGTGGTAGACTTGTTGCCAGCCAAGGTTATAGAACCCAATCTGTCTTATTATTTAACCCATAACTGGAGGGAAGAGACGGATTAATATCTTTCTCAAGGGTATTTGTGTGTATGTAAATGCAATGAATTCAACTAGAATTCGAACTTGGCACCCCGATTCCTCGTTCCGAGTCGATATCCACAGCATCACAATGCACGTCGATTTTTGTATAATAGTGAGAGAATTTTGCCGAAGAAAAGCAAAATAAAAAACATTCTTTGTCATTTTCGGAATGTTGCTTCTAGCCTGCATGACAATCTCTTCGAGTTCTCGGTGATGCCGACGCTAAGAATAACAATAGCTAATAGTCAAATAAACGGAAAAATCAAACGGACTCCTGCTAAAGGTTACGAAACGAGATTGGGTGCAGTGACTGTGAGAGCAAATATCTGCAAATTGAAGGAAAACAGACTCTTTCAATGGAGACAATCGGAGTTTAGGCAAATGCGAGGAGAAGATGAAAGCGTTTACCAGCCTGACAAAGCAATTTATCTTTGAACGGCCGATTCCCATTCGAAACGTATGCAAACCAAATCGACTAGATAGTTGGTCGAAATTTCAACGACGACTTCGATCGATTCTCTAAACTCTTACCCAATCTCCCACCAGTGTTTCCCGTAGATTTTCCTTCTTCTCTTTCGCTCTCCACAAGTTTCCTTTCTGATAGCAGACACGGAAAGGAAACTACAAGACTTCCTCCAGAAGGTAGCGGTGGAAAGTGACAAAAAAGGACTACAAATAAACTTTAAGAAAACTGAATGCATGGTCATCAGCAAAAGGTGCAACCCAAAATACCAAATACAGCGTGTGTGTGTGTGTATGTGTGTGTGTCCATGGTTGCATATGTGTGCATGCATGCGTGTATGTATACATTTCTTTTAATCGTATCACCCTGAGCAAGGCGGTAACGCCACTGATGTGCAGGGGGCTACATAAAAGTGAAAAGATTGTAAAAGAGAAAGCCGGAAACCACATCCTAAACAGGAAACAAGGGATGCGCCTCTACACCTGTTCAATAGACATGGGTGGAGTGTGAACCGGGCGATAGTTTAGTCTATCTACTCCAATTGGTTTAGTCTATCTACTCGTGTGTAATAGAAAGACATCAAGGTCAAAGACTGTAATTTTATTGAGACAACAAATAAATATGATTCTTTTACCAAAGCTCACCAAGTTTAAGTTACATGTATCAGATTCGAAGATTTTATTTTTTTTTAAGCTTTAAGAATACTGAATGCAATGTCATCAGCAAAAGGTGCAACCCAAAATGCCAAATCCAGGTGGTGATACCAGAATCAAGCAAGTACAAAAATTTAAATACCTAGGAAGTGTTCTAACAGAAGATGGAAAGTGTGACACAGAGATCCGAAGGCGAATTGGCATGGCGAAAGACGCGTTCCAGAAGCTGAGTAAAGTACTAACACAGGAAAATTTCACTAGAAACAAAGAAAAGAGTGCTGGATTGCTATGTGATGTCAGTTCTTCAATACGGCAGTGAATGCTGGACAATATCATCGAAAATGAGGACAAAACTGGAAGCAGCGGAAATATGGTTCTACAGAAGGATGCTGCGGATATCGTGGACGATGAGGTGTTGGAAAGAATGGCAACAAAAAGGAAATTAATACTGAGCATCAGGAAGAGACAACTGAAGTTCCTGGGATATACAATGAGGAAGGACGGCTTGGAGAACCTGATACTGACAGGCCAGATAGAAGGAAAGAGAGACAGGAAGGCAGCGGGTAACATATTTGCAGGGCCTGATCAGGTGGATGACGGAACGGGGGTTGCGAGGTGTAACAGGAGCAAACATACTAAGAGCCACAAGGAGACGTGGAGAACCATGATCGCGTACGTCCTGAAGGGACAGGGCACATAAAAGAAAAAGATTTATTGTAAGTGGCCATACTCTCATCCGAAATTCTCCCGAGCAGTGAACTCCATTTGAATTGCCGTCGTAATTTGGGTTATATATATATATATATATATATATATATATATATATATATATGTATATATATATCCTGATGTACGGTATGGATCTTGATATGAAGTTCGTAATAAACACGTGCAGGTGAGAAAGGTGCGCCAACTTATATACTGTGGGAGATTTTGGGTACCGTTGTATACTAGTGAGCCATCCATGAGCTGACTCGTTTTCTAGTTCATCAATAGAAGGGTTAACCAATCAGAAAGCTCTAAATATTCAATGCGACGTCTATATAGGTGACCATATTTTTTCCGATTATTGGCGATATAGTCAGATTCAGTAGAGTGTCTGACTCGTGAATGTGTTAATCTTTGACGTTGATTCATTGAACAGATTACGTACTGCGCTGTATTCTATATTCATAAACTATGGTGGACATGGTCAACATATACAAGGCAAGATCAATAAGTCATTATGGATATAACTCATGACTACCAGAAATGGCTTCACACAGGAAATGAGAATAATATACCCCGTTGATTGTAATCAACGCTTCGGTTCGAAATTCCAAATACCTGAAGCGTACAACCACCAAAACATAGTAAAATGACAACAAAGATGAGCACAATAGTCCAAATGATACACTGGGAGCTAGAAAATCCATTCTCACCTTTGAAAATTCTACTTGGACAAAAGGGCCTAAAGATAGTTTTGATGTCCCTATGGGAGCCTATGATTCAGCCCAGGTAGCAGATCTAATAGGTATTTATATTTTAGATATTTAAGTAGATTTTTAGACCCTAAACTAATAGGCCTATACCGGGATGATGGACTGATATGTATTCCCAATTCCAATGGGCCTTACACTAATAGAATATATAAGAAAATTATCAGAGCCCTAAATTTTCTAGGTTTTAAGGTTGAGGTTACTTCCAATCTCAAAATTGTAAACTATCTAGATATCATCCTTAACTTAAATGATGGTTCCTACCAACCCTTTCTCAAAGAAAATAGTTCTTCCACCTATATAAATAGTTTCTCAAACCACCCCAAAAATTTTATAAGACAAATACCCAAGATAGTAAATAATAGGGTTAACCAATTATCATCTAATATAAAAATTTTCAACGCAAGTAAAGAAATTTACGATAAGGCCCTTCAGAAAAGCGGTTTTATTAACAAGTTAACGTATAATAAGCCTGCTATAAACTCAGAATCATCAAAAACTAAAAACACTAGAAAATGTAGAAAAAGGAAGATAATTTGGTTTAACCCTCCTTATTGTAAACTAACTAATATCAATATTGGTAAGTATTTTCTCAGATTAATCGATAAACATTTTAATAATAATAATAATCCCTTAAATAAAATTTTTAATAAAAAAGTAAATCCACCCAAAAGTAAATCCACCCAAGTAATTTATGAAACCCGTATTTCTCCATCTAACAACAAAGACAATTACCGGACTTATATTAGTATGTCCGCGGGCCCTTTCAAACAGAGACTTTACAACCACAGGTACTCGTTTTCGAACCCTAATCAAAGATTCCAGACGACACTATCACGTAGATTCTGGAAAATAAAGGCGGAAGGGCAGGGCCCTATAATCAGCTGGAAACTAATAGGCTCAGTCTGTACGCGTAAAAATTTTCGTGATAGGTGCCGTCTATGTCTACTGGAGAAGATTCTGATTTTGAAGTATCCTCATCAGGACTTACTTTTGAATCTTAGAAAGTAATTCATTAATAATTTTAAATTTTAAATTTTAAATTTTAATTTTTAAATTTTAAATTTTTAAATTTTAAATTTTTCTTTTTATAATTTGTATGTATATGTGTATGTTTGTGTGTGTATGTGTATATTTGTATATATGTGTGTATATATGTATATATGTATGTGTGTATATATGTATTTATGTGTGTAAAATTTTTTTTAGCTATTTAAATGCTCTTCTTATATTTCCCTTCATAATATTCATTAAATCTTTATATTTTTTATATGTATGTGTGTATGTGTGCATATGTATAATGTATATATATATATGTGTGTGTGTGTGTGTATGTGTGTATATGTATACAGATGTGTGTGTGTACATATATATTGTGTGTGTGGATTTTTTGTATATGTGTATACATATATGTGTGTGTATGCGCATGTATGTGTATATACATATGTAAGTGTGTGTATGTAATTGAATGTATGTCTGTGTGTGTGCATGTATGTACATATGTATTCATAATTGAAGAATTGTGTGTGTGTGTGTATGTGTGTACACATATATGTATGTATAATTGTAAATGAAAATGTTTTTTTTTTACCTAGCGGTATCTTTATATAGTTTAAATTAAATGACCTAATTTTTAAAAAAAATTATTTTAAATCCTATATCTTTTTATTCCCTTTAAAAATAATTATAACTTTTTCAGTAAAGGCCTTATTCTAATACTTCAAGGTTTTTGGGAAGTTAGATTTTTGAATATGTCCAGCGTCTGTAATATAAAAAATTTTTTCTTTCTTTTCTTTTTTCCCTCCCCGCCTTTATCTCTCTTACCTCAAACCATTTTTCCGTTTTGCTTAACCTTATATCAATTCAACACGACGTCTGTTCCTTTTACGTTACAATTCTCTTTCCTTTTTTGCGAACCCAGACGATGCCATTTTTTCTTTTCTTGTTTATTTTATTTTATTTTATCTTTTTCTTTTACTTTTTCTTTTTCTTTTTCTTTTGTTTCTTTTTAATTTCTTTGCAAATATATTTAAAAAGAAAAATAGACTGTTTTTTTCTCCAGTTTCGAAAAGGATTTTTTTGTTGCTGAGGTGATGTGTTATCACTTGTGGGAATTTCATATCGAAATATTCATACAACATACTTGAATCAATCCTAGATAATATATATATATATATATATATATATATATATATATATATATACACGTTGGGTGCGTACATGTGTGTGTGGCATTTTATGATCTAACATTGACTGATGACGAGG
>JBBBDQ010001031.1:8937500-9065000 GCA_037127315.1 Ascarosepion bandense | reverse complement strand
CAAATGTTGCTTAATATGTATATATATATATATATATATATATATATTATTTAACATTTGCACTAGAATATGTAAATAAATACGATTATGTTTGTTTCGACATTGAAAAACAATGTCTCGTCAATTAGTTATTAATGATGGTAATAACCGCCTTATTTAAAATTTATTACATGAAGCACAAACGTCACTTTCTGTTTTTGCAAAACATTTATACATATTAAAACCTTTGATAGATAAAGAAAAAAGATAAAAAGAAAAAAGAAAAAGAAATCAAGAAAAGGAAAAGGAAAGAAAGTCAATCAAGAAAAGGAAAAGAAAAGAAAGTCAATCAAGAAGAGGAAAAGAAAAGAAAGCCAATCAAAAAGAGGAAAGAAAAGAAAGCCAATCAAGAAGAAGAAAGAAAACAAAGCCAATCAAGAAGAGGAAAGAAAAGAAAGCCAATCAAGAAGAGGAAAGAAAAGAAAGCCAATCAAGAAGAGGAAAGAAAAGAAAGTCAATCAAGAAGAGGAAAGAAAAGAAAGTCAATCAAGAAATGGAAAAGGAAAGAAAGTCAATCAAGAAGAGGAAAGAAAAGAAAGTCCAACAAGAAATGGAAAAGGAAAGAAAGTCAATCAAGAAGAGGAAAGAAAAGAAAGTCAATCAAGAAGAGGAAAGAAAAGAAAGTCAATCAAGAAGAGGAAAGAAAAGAAAGTCAGTCAAGAAAAGGAAAAGAAAAAGAAAGTCAATCAAGAAGAGGAAAAGGAAAGAATGTCAGTCAAGAAGAGAAAAGAAAAGAAAGTCAATCAAGAAGAGGAAAGAGAATAAAGTCAGTCAAGAAAAGGAAAAGAAAAGAAAGTCAATCAAGAAGTGGAAAGAAAAGAAAGCCAATCAAGAAGAGGAAAGAAAAGTAAGTCAATCAAGAAGAAGAAAGAAAAGAAAGTCAATCAAGAAGAGGAAAAAAAAGAAAGTCAGTCAAGAAATGGAAAAGAAAAGAAAGTCAATCAAGAGGAGGAAAGAAAAGAAAGTCAATCAAGAAGAGGAAAGAAAAGAAAGTCAATCAAGAAGAAGAAAGAAAAGAAAGTCAATCAAGAAGAGGAAAAAAAAGAAAGTCAGACAAGAAATGGAAAAGAAAAGAAAGTCAATCAAGAGGAGGAAAGAAAAGAAAATCAATCAAGAAGAGGAAAGAAAAGAAAGTCAATCAAGAAGAGGAAAGAAATGAACGTCAATCAAGAATAGGAATGAAAAGAAAGTCAATCAAGCAGACGAAAGAAAAGAAAGTCAATCAAGAAAAGGAAAGAAAAGAAAGTCAATCAAGTAAAGGAAAAGAAAAGAACGTCAGTCAAGAAGAGGAAAGAAAAGAAAGTCAGTCAAGAAGAGGAAAGAAAAGAAATTCAATCAAGAGGAGGAAAAGAAAAGAAAGTCAGTCAAGAAGAGGAAAGAAAAGAAAGTCAAACAAGAAGAGGAAAAGGAAAATGTCAGTCAAGAAGAGGAAAGAAAAGAAAGTCAATCAAGAAGAGGAAAAGAAAAGAAAGTCAGTCAAGAAGAGGAAAGAAAATAAAGTCAGTCAAGAAGAGGAAAGAAAAGAAAGTCAATCAAGATAGGAAAGAAAAGAAAGCCAATCAAGAAGAGGAAAGAAAAGAAAGCCAATCAAGAAGTGGAAAGAAAAGAAAGCCAATCAAGAAGAGGAAAGAAAAGAAAGTCAATCAAGAGGAGGAAAAGAAAAGAAAGTCAGTCAAGAAGAGGAAAGAAAAGAAAGTCAATCAAGAAGAGGAAAAGGAAAAAAAGTCAGTCAAGAAGAGGAAAGAAAAGAAAGTCAATCAAGAAGAGGAAAGAAAAGAAAGCCAATCAAGAAGTGGAAAGAAAAGAAAGCCAATCAAGAAGAGGAAAGAAAAGTAAGTCAATCAAGAAGAAGAAAGAAAAGAAAGTCAATCAAGAAGAGGAAAAAAAAGAAAGTCAGTTAAGAAATGGAAAAGAAAAGAAAGTCAATCAAGAGGGGGAAAGAAAAGAAAATCAATCAAGAAGAGGAAAGAAAAGAAAGTCAATCAAGAAGAGGAAAGAAATGAAAGTCAATCAAGAAGAGGAATGAAAAGAAAGGCAATCAAGCAGACGAAAGAAAAGAAAGTCAATCAAGAAGAGGAAAGGAAAGAAAGTCAATCAAGTAAAGGAAAAGAAAAGAAAGTCAGTCAAGAAGAGGAAAGAAAAGAAAGTCCGTCAAGAAGAGGAAAGAAAAGAAAGTCAACCAAGAAGAGGAAAGAAAAGAAAGCCAATCAAGAAGTGGAAAAAAAAGAAAGTCAGTCAAGAAGAGGAAAGAAAAGAAAGACAATCAAGAAGAGGAAAAGAAAAGAAAGTCAGTCAAGAAGAGGAAAGAAAAGAAAGTCAATCAAGAAGAGGAAAGAAAAGAAAGTCAGTCAAGAGGAGGAAAGAAAAGAAAGTCAATCAAGAAGAGGAAAGAAAAGAAAGCCAATCAAGAAGTGGAAAGAAAAGAAAGCCAATCAAGAAGAGGAAAGAAAAGAAAGTCAATCAAGAGGAGGAAAAGAAAAGAAAGTCAGTCAAGAAGAGGAAAGAAAAGAAAGTCAGTCAAGAAGAGGAAAGAAAAGAAAGTCAATCAAGAAGAGGAAAGAAAAGAAAGTTAGTCAAGAGGAGGAAAAGAAAAGAAAGTCAGTCAAGAAGAGGAAAGAAAAGAAAGTCAGTCAAGAAGAGGAAAGAAAAGAAAGTCAATCAAGAAGAGGAAAGAAAAGAAAGCCAATCAAGAAGTGGAAAGAAAAGAAAGCCAATCAAGAAGAGGAAAGAAAAGTAAGTCAATCAAGAAGAAGAAAGAAAAGAAAGTCAATCAAGAAGACGAATGAAAAGAAAGGCAATCAAGCAGACGAAAGAAAAGAAAGTCAATCAAGAAGAGGAAATGGAAAAGAAAGGCAATCAAGTAAAGGAAAAGAAAAGAAAGTCAGTCAAGAAGAGGAAAGAAAAGAAAGTCAATCAAGAAGAGGAAAGAAAAGAAAGCCAATCAAGAAGAGGAAAAAAAAGAAAGTCAATCAAGAAGAGGAAAGAAAAGAAAGTCAGTCAAGAAGAGGAAAGAAAAGAAAGACAATCAAGAAGAGGAAAAGAAAAGAAAGTCAATCAAGAAGAGGAAAGAAAAGAAAGTCAGTCAAGAGGAGGAAAAGAAAAGAAAGTCAATCAAGAAGAGGAAAGAAAAGAAAGCCAATCAAGAAGTGGAAAGAAAAGAAAGTCAATCAAGAAGAGGAATGAAAAGAAAGGCAATCAAGCAGACGAAAGAAAAGAAAGTCAATCAAGAAGAGGAAAGGAAAGAAAGTCAATCAAGTAAAGGAAAAGAAAAGAAAGTCAGTCAAGAAGAGGAAAGAAAAGAAAGTCAATCAAGAAGAGGAAAGAAAAGAAAGTCAATCAAGAGGAGGAAAAGAAAAGAAAGTCAGTCAAGAAGAGGAAAGAAAAGAAAGTCAATCAAGAAGAGGAAAAGGAAAAAAAGTCAGTCAAGAAGAGGAAAGAAAAGAAAGTCAATCAAGAAGAGGAAAGAAAAGAAAGCCAATCAAGAAGTGGAAAGAAAAGAAAGCCAATCAAGAAGAGGAAAGAAAAGTAAGTCAATCAAGAAGAAGAATGAAAAGAAAGTCAATCAAGAAGAGGAATGAAAAGAAAGGCAATCAAGCAGACGAAAGAATAGAAAGTCAATCAAGAAGAGGAAAGGAAAGAAAGTCAATCAAGTAAAGGAAAAGAAAAGAAAGTCAGTCAAGAAGAGGAAAGAAAAGACAGTCAATCAAGAAGAGGAAAGAAAAGAAAGCCAATCAAGAAGAGGAAAAAAAAGAAAGTCAATCAAGAAGAGGAAAGAAAAGAAAGTCAGTCAAGAAGAGGAAAGAAAAGAAAGACAATCAAGAAGAGGAAAAGAAAAGAAAGTCAGTCAAGAAGAGGAAAGAAAAGAAAGTCAATCAAGAAGAGGAAAGAAAAGAAAGTCAGTCAAGAGGAGGAAAAGAAAAGAAAGTCAATCAAGAAGAGGAAAGAAAAGAAAGCCAATCAAGAAGTGGAAAGAAAAGAAAGTCAATCAAGAAGAGGAATGAAAAGAAAGGCAATCAAGCAGACGAAAGAAAAGAAAGTCAATCAAGAAGAGGAAAGGAAAGAAAGTCAATCAAGTAAAGGAAAAGAAAAGAAAGTCAGTCAAGAAGAGGAAAGAAAAGAAAGTCAATCAAGAAGAGGAAAGAAAAGAAAGTCAATCAAGAGGAGGAAAAGAAAAAGAAAGTCAGTCAAGAAGAGGAAAGAAAAGAAAGTCAATCAAGAAGAGGAAAAGGAAAAAAAGTCAGTCAAGAAGAGGAAAGAAAAGAAAGCCAATCAAGCAGACGAAAGAAAAGAAAGTCAATCAAGAAGAGGAAAGGAAAGAAAGTCAATCAAGTAAAGGAAAAGAAAAGAAAGTCAGTCAAGAAGAGGAAAGAAAAGAAAGTCAATCAAGAAGAGGAAAGAAAAGAAAGCCAATCAAGAAGAGGAAAAAAAAGAAAGCCAATCAAGAAGAGGAAAGAAAAGAAAGTCAGTCAAGAGGAGGAAAAGAAAAGAAAGTCAATCAAGAAGAGGAAAGAAAAGAAAGCCAATCAAGAAGTGGAAAGAAAAGAAAGCCAATCAAGAGGAGGAAAAGAAAAGAAAGTCAGTCAAGAAGAGGAAAGAAAAGAAAGTCAATCAAGAAGAGAAAAGAAAAGAAAGTCAATCAAGAAGAGGAAAAGGAAAAAAAGTCAGTCAAGAAGAGGAAAGAAAAGAAAGTCAGTCAAGAAATGGAAAAGAAAAGAAAGTCAATCAAGAGGAGGAAAGAAAAGAAAATCAATCAAGAAGAGGAAAGAAAAGAAAGTCAATCAAGAAGAGGAAAGAAATGAAAGTCAATCAAGAAGAGGAATGAAAAGAAAGGCAATCAAGCAGACGAAAGAAAAGAAAGTCAATCAAGAAGAGGAAAGGAAAGAATGTCAATCAAGTAAAGGAAAAGAAAAGAAAGTCAGTCAAGAAGCGGAAAGAAAAGAAAGTCAGTCAAGAAGAGGAAAGAAAAGAAAGTCAATCAGGAAGAGGAAAGAAAAGAAAGTCAGTCAAGAAGAGGAAAGAAAAGAAAGACAATCAAGAAGAGGAAAAGAAAAGAAAGTCAGTCAAGAAGAGGAAAGAAAAGAAAGTCAATCAAGAAGAGGAAAAGGAAAAAAAGTCAGTCAAGAAGAGGAAAGAAAAGAAAGTCAATCAAAAAGAGGAAAAGGAAAGAAAGTCAGTCAAGAAGAGGAAAGAAAAGAAAGTCAGTCAAGAAGAGGAAAGAAAAGAAAGTCAATCAAGAAAAGGAAAGAAAAGAAAGCCAATCAAGAAGAGGAAAGAAAAGAAAGCCAATCAAGAAGAGGAAAGAAAAGAAAGTCAGTCAAGAAGAGGAAAGAAAAGAAAGTCAATCAAGAAGAGGAAAAGAAAAGAAAGTCAGTCAAGAAGAGGAAAGAAAAGAAAGTCAATCAAGAAGTGGAAAAGAAAAGAAAGTCAGTCAAGAAGAGGAAAGAAAAGAAAGTCAATCAAGAAGAGGAAAAGGAAAGAAAGTCAGTCAAGAAGAGGAAAGAAAATAAAGTCAGTCAAGAAGAGGAAAGAAAAGAAAGTCAATCAAGATAGGAAAGAAAAGAAAGCCAATCAAGAAGAGGAAAGAAAAGAAAGCCAATCAAAAAGAGGAAAGAAAAGAAAGTCAGTCAAGAAGAGGAAAGAAAAGAAAGTCAATCAAGAAGAGGAAAAGAAAAGAAAGTCAGTCATGAAGAGGAAAGAAAAGAAAGTCAATCAAGAAGAGGAAAGAAAAGAAAGTCAGTCAAGAAAAGGAAAAGAAAAGAAAGTCAATCAAGAAGAGGAAAGAAAAGAAAGTCAATCAAGAAGAGGAAAGAAAAGAAAGTCAGTCAAGAAAAGGAAAAGAAAAGAAAGTCAATCAAGAAGAGCAAAAGAAAAGAAAGTCAGTCAAGAAGAGGAAAGAAAAGATAGTCAATCAAGAAGAGGAAAGAAAAGAAAGTCAGTCAAGAAAAGGAAAAGAAATGAAAGTCAATCAAGAAGAGGAAAGAAAAGAATGTCCAACAAGAAATGGAAAAGGAAAGAAAGTCAATCAAGAAGAGGAAAGAAAAGAAAGTCAATCAAGAAGAGGAAAGAAAAGAAAGTCAGTCAAGAAAAGGAAAAGAAAAGAAAGTCAATCAAGAAGAGGAAAAGGAAAGAATGTCAGTCAAGAAGAGGAAAGAAAAGAAAGTCAATCAAGAAGAGGAAAGAAAAGAAAGTCAATCAAGAAAAGGAAAAGAAAAAAAAGTCAGTCAAGAAGAGGAAAGAAAAGAAAGTCAATCAAGAAGAGGAAAGAAAAGAAAGTCCAACAAGAAATGGAAAACAGAGAAAAAGTCAATCATGAAGAGGAAAGAAAAGAAAGTCAATCAAGAAAAGGAAAAGAACAGAAAGTCAGTCAAGTAGAGGAAAGAAAAGAAAGTCAATCAAGAAAAGGAAAAGAAAAGAAAGTCAATCAAGAAGAGGAAAAAAAAGAAAGTCAGTCAAGAAAAGGAAAAGAAAAGAAAGTCAATCAAGAAGAGGAAAGAAAAGAAAGTCAATCAAGAAGAGGAAAGAAAAGAAAGTCAATCAAGAAGAGGAAAGAAAAGAAAGTCAATCAAGAAGAGGAAAGAAAAGAAAGTCAATCAAGAAGAGGAAAAAAAAGAAAGTCAATCACGAAGAGGAACGAAAAGAACGTCCGTCAAGAAGAGGAAAGAAAAGAAAGTCAATCATGAAGAGGAAAGAAAAGAAAGTCAATCAAGAAGAGGAAAGACAAGAAAGTCAATCAAGAAGAGGAAAGAAAAGAAAGTCAGTCAAGAAAAGGAAAAAAAAGAAAGTCAACCAAGAAGAGGAAAGAAAAGAAAGTCCAACAAGAAACGGAAAAGGAAAGAAAGTCAATCAAGAAGAGGAAAGAAAAGAAAGTCAGTCAAGAAAAGGAAAAGAAAAGAAAGTCAATCAAGAAGAGGAAAGAAAAGAAAATCCAACAAGAAATGGAAAAGGAAAGAAAGTCAATCAAGAAGAGGAAAGAAAAGAAAGTCAATCAAGAAGAGGAAAGAAAAGAAAGTCAATCAAGAAGAGGAAAGAAAAGAAAGTCAGTCAAGAAAAGGAAGAGAAAAGAAAGTCAATCAAGAAGAGGAAAAGGAAAGAATGTCAGTCAAGAAGAGGAAAGAAAAGAAAGTCAATCAAGAAGAGGAAAGAAAAGAATGTCAGTCAAGAAAAGGAAAAGAAAAGAAAGTCAATCAAGAAGAGTAAAGAAAAGAAAGTCCAACAAGAAATGGAAAAGGAAAAAAAGTCAATCAAGAAGAGGAAAGACAAGAAAGTCAATCAAGAAAAGGAAAAGAAAAAAAAGTCAGTCAAGAAGAGGAAAGAAAAGAAAGTCAATCAAGAAGAGGAAAGAAAAGAAAGTCAATCAAGAAGAGGAAAGAAAAGAAAGTCCAACAAGAAATGGAAAAGAAAAAAAGTCAATCATGAAGAGGAAAGAAAAGAAAGTCAATCAAGAAAAGGAAAAGAAAAGAAAGTCAGTCAAGAAGAGGAAAGAAAAGAAAGTCAATCAAGAAAAGGAAAAGAAAAGAAAGTCAATCAAGAAGAGGAAAGAAAAGAATGTCAATCAAGAAGAGGAAAGAAAAGAAAGTCAGTCAAAAAGAGGAAAGAAAAGAAAGTCAATCAAGAAGAGGAAAGAAAAGAAAGTCAGTCAAGAAAAGGAAAAGAAAAGAAAGTCAATCAAGAAGAGGAAAGAAAAGAAAGTCCAACAAGAAATGGAAAAGGAAAGAAAGTCAATCAAGAAGAGGAAAGAAAAAGAAAGTCAATCAAGAAGAGGAAAGAAAAGAAAGTCAGTCAAGAAACGGAAGAGAAAAGAAAGTCAATCAAGAAGAGGAAAAGGAAAGAAAGTCAGTCAAGAAGAGGAAAGAAAAGAAAGTCAATCAAGAAGAGGAAAGAAAAGAAAGTCAGTCAAGAAAAGGAAAAGAAAAGAAAGTCAATCAAGAAGAGGAAAGAAAAGAAAGTCCAACAAGAAATGGAAAAGGAAAGAAAGTCAATCAAGAAGAGGAAAGAAAAGAAAGTCAATCAAGAAGAGGAAAGAAAAGAAAGTCAGTTAAGAAACGGAAGAGAAAAGAAAGTCAATCAAGAAGAGGAAAAGGAAAGAAAGTCAGTCAAGAAGAGGAAAGAAAAGAAAGTCAATCAAGAAGAGGAAAGAAAAGAAAGTCAGTCCAGAAAAGGAAAAGAAAAGAAAGTCAATCAAGAAGAGGAAAGAAAAGAACGTCAATCACGAAGAGGAACGAAAAGAACGTCTGTCAAGAAGAGGAACGAAAAGAAAGTCAATCACGAAGAGGAAAGAAAAGAAAGTCAATCAAGAAAAGGAAAAGAAAAGAAAGTCAATCAAAAAGAGGAAAGAAAAGAAAGTCAATCAAGAAGAGGAAAGAAAAGAAAGTCAGTCAAGAAAAGGAAAAGAAAAGAAAGTCAATGAAGAAGGGGAAAGACAAGAAAGTCCAAAAAAAATTGAAAAGTAAAGAAAGTCAATCAAGAAGAGGAAAGAAAAGAAAGTCAATCAAGAAGAGGAAAGAAAAGAAAGTCAGTCAAGAAGAGGAAAGAAAAGAAAGTCAATCAAGAAGAGGAAAGAAAAGAAAGTCAGTCAAGAAAAGGAAAAGAAAAGAAAGCCAATCAAGAAGAGGAAAGAAAAGAAAGTCAATCAAGAAGAGGCAAGAAAAGAAAGTCAGTCAAGAAGAGGAGAGAAAAGAAAGTCATTCAAGAAGAGGAAAGAAAAGGAAGCCACTAAAGAAGAGGAAAGAAAAGAAAGTCAATCAAGAAAAGGAAAAGAAAAGAAAGTCAACCAAGAAGAGGAAAGAAAAGAAAATCAATCAAGAAGAGGAAAGGAAAAAAGTCAACCAAGAAGAGGAATAGGAAAGAAAGTCAAACAAGAAGACGAAAAGAAAAGAATGTCAATCAAGAAGAGGAAAAGGAAAGAAAGTCAATCAAGAAAAGGAAAGAAAAGAAAGTCAATCACGAAGAGGAACGAAAATAACGTCTGTCATGAAGAGGAAAGAAAAGAAAGTCAATCAAGAAGAGGAAAGAAAAGAAAGTCAGTCAAGAAGAGGAGAGAAAAGAAAGTCAGTCAAGAATAGGAAAAAAAAGAAAGCCACTAAAGAAGAAAGGAAAATGAAAGTCAATCAAGAAAAGGAAAAGAAAGAAAGTCAATCAAGAAGAGGAAGAAAAGAAAGTCAATCAAGAAGAGGAAAGAAAAGAAAGACAATCAAGAAGAGGAAAGAAAAGAAAAGTCAAGTCAAGAAGAGGAAAGGAAAGAAAGTCAATCAAGAAGAGGAAAAGGAAAGAAAGTCAATCAAGAAGAGGAAAGAAAAGAAAGTCAATCAAGAAGAGGAAAGAAAGAAAGCCAGTCAAGAAGAGGAAAGAAAAGAAAGCCACTAAAGAAGAGGAAAAAAAAGTAAGTCAATCAAGAAAAGGAAAAGAAAAGAAAGTCAATCAAGAAGAGGAAAGAAAAGAAAGTCAATCAAGAAGAGGAAAAGGAAAGAAAGTCAATCAAGAAGAGGAAAGAAAAGAAAGTCAATCAAGAAAAGGAAAAGAAAAGAAAGTCAGTCAAGAAAAGGAAAAGGAAAGATAGTCAATCAAGAAGAGCAAAGAAAAGAAAGTCAATCCAGAAGAGAAAAAAGGAAAGAAAGTCAATGAAGAGGAAAGAAAAGAAAGTCCAACAAGAAGAGAAATGAAAGAAAGTCAATCAAGAAGAGGAAAGAAAAGAAAGTCAATCAAAAACAGGAAAGAAAAGAAAGTCAATCAAGAAAAGGAAAAGAAAAGAAAGTCAATCAAGAAGAGGAAAAAAACAAGAAAGTCAATCAAGAAGAGGAAAGAAAAGAAAGTCAATCACGAAGAGGAACGAAAAGAAAGTCAATCAAGAAGAGGAAAGAAAAGTAAATCAATCAAGAAGAGGAAAGAAAAGAAAGTCAATCAAGAAGAGGAACGAAAAGAACGTCTGTCAAGAAGAGGAAAGAAAAGAAAGTCAATCAAGAAGAGGAAAGAAAAGAAAGTCAATCAAGAAGAAGAATGAAAAGAAAGTCAATCACGAAGAGGAACTAAAAGAACGTCTGTCAAGAAGAAGAGGAAAGCAAAGAAAGTCAATCAAGAAAAGGAAAAGAAAAGAAAGTCAATCAAGAAGAGGAAAAGGAAAGAAAGTCAGTCAAGAAGAGGAAAGAAAAGAAAGTCAGTCAAGAAGAGGAAAGAAAAGAAAGTCAATCAAGGAGAGGAAAGAAAAGAAAGTCAATCAAGAAAAGGAAAAGAAAAGAAAGTCAATCAAGAAGAGGTAAAGAAAGAAAGTCAGTCAAGAAGAGGAAAGAAAAGGAAGCCACTAAAGAAGAGGAAAGAAAAGAAAGTCAATCAAGAAAAGGAAAAGAAAAGAAAGTCAGTCAAGAAGAGGAAAGAAAAGAAAGTCAATCAAGAAGAGGAAAGGAAAGAAAGTCAACCAAGAAGAGGAAAAGGAAAGAATGTCAATTAAGAAGAGGAAAAGAAAAGAAAGTCAATCAAGAAGAGGAAAAGGAAAGAAAGTCAATCAAGAAGAGCAAAGAAAAGAAAGTCTATCACGAAGAGGAACGAAAAGAACGTCTGTCAAGAAGAGGAAAGGAAAGAAAGTCAATCAAGACGAGGAAAGAAAAGAAAGTCAATCAAGAAGAGGAAAGAAAAGAAAGTCAGTCAAGAAGAGGAAAAGAAAAGAAAGTCAGTCAAGAAGAGGAAAGGAAAGAAAGTCAATCAAGAAGAGGAAAAGGAAAGAAAGTCAATCAAGAAGAGGAAAGAAAAGAAAGTCAGTCAAGAAGAGGAAAGAAAAGAAAGCCACTAAAGAAGAGGAAAAAAAAGAAAGTCAATCAGGAAAAGGAAAAGAAAAGAAAGTCAGTCAAGAAGAGGAAAGAAAAGAAAGTCAATCAAGAAGAGGAAAGAAAAGAAAGTCAGTCAAGAAGAGGAAAGAAAAGAAAGCCACTAAAGAAGAGGAAAGAAAAGAAAGTCAATCAAGAAAAGGAAAAGAAAAGAAAGTCAACCAAGAAGAGGAAAGAAAAGAAAATCAATCAAAAAGATGAAAGGAAAGAAAGTCAACCAAGAAGAGGAATAGGAAAGAAAGTCAATCAAGAAGACGAAAAGAAAAGAATGTCAATCAAGAAGAGGAAAATGAAAGAAAGTCAATCAAGAAGAGGAAAGAAAAGAAAGTCAATCACGAAGAGGAACGAAAATAACGTCTGTCATGAAGAGGAAAGAAAAGAAAGTCAATCAAGAAGAGGAAAGAAAAGAAAGTCAATCAAGAAGAGGAAAGAAAAGAAAGTCAGTAAGAAGAGGAGAGAAAAGAAAGTCAGTCAAGAATAGGAAAGAAAAGAAAGCCACTAAAGAAGAGGAAAGAAAAGAAAGTCAATCCAGAAAAGGAAAAGAAAAGAAAGTCAATCAAGAAGAGGAAAGAAAAGAAAGTCAATCAAGAAGAGGAAAGAAAAGAAAGTCAATCAAGAAGAGGAAAGAAAAGAAAGTCAGTCAAGAAGAGGAAAGGAAAGAAAGTCAGTCAAGAAGAGGAAAGAAAAGAAAGCCACTAAAGAAGAGGAAAAAAAAGAAAGTCAATCAAGAAAAGGAAAAGAAAAGAAAGTCAATCAAGAAGAGGAAAGAAAAGAAAGTCAATCAAGAAGAGGAAAAGGAAAGAAAGTCAATCAAGAAGAGGAAAGAAAAGAAAGTCAATCAAGAAAAGGAAAAGAAAAGAAAGTCAGTCAAGAAAAGGAAAAGGAAAGAAAGTCAATCAAGAAGAGCAAAGAAAAGAAAGTCAATCAAGAAGAGGAAAAGGAAAGAAAGTCAATGAAGAGGAAAGAAAAGAAAGTCCAACAAGAAGAGAAATGAAAGAAAGTCAATCAAGAAGAGGAAAAGAAAAGAAAGTCAATCAAAAACAGGAAAGAAAAGAAAGTCAATCAAGAAAAGGAAAAGAAAAGAAAGTCAGTCAAGAAAAGGAAAGAAAAGTATGTCAATCAAGAAGAGGAAAGAAAAAGAAAGTCAATCAAGAAGAGGAAAGAAAAGAAAGTCAGTCAAGAAGAGGAAAGAAAAGAAAGCCACTGAAGAAGAGGAAAGAAAAGAAAGTCAATCAAGAAAAGGAAAAGAAAAAGAAAGTCAATCAAGAAGAGGAAAAAAAGAAAGTCAATCAAGAAGAGGAAAGAAAAGAAAGTCAATCACGAAGAGGAACGAAAAGAAAGTCAATCAAGAAGAGGAAAGAAAAGTAAGTCAATCAAGAAGAGGAAAGAAAAGAAAGTCAATCAAGAAGAGGAACGAAAAGAACGTCTGTCAAGAAGAGGAAAGAAAAGAAAGTCAATCAAGAAGAGGAAAGAAAAGAAAGTCAATCAAGAAGAAGAAAGAAAAGAAAGTCAATCACGAAGAGGAACGAAAATAACGTCTGTCAAGAAGAGGAAAGCAAAGAAAGTCAATCAAGGAAAGGAAAAGAAAAGAAAGTCAATCAAGAAGAGGAAAAGGAAAGAAAGTCAGTCAAGAAGAGGAAAGAAAAGAAAGTCAATCAAGAAGAGGAAAGAAAAGAAAGTCAATCAAGAAAAGGAAAAGAAAAGTATGTCAATCAAGAAGAGGAAAAGGAAGAAAGTCACTCAAGAAGAGGAAAGAAAAGGAAGCCACTAAAGAAGAGGAAAGAAAAGAAAGTCAATCAAGAAAAGGAAAAGAAAAGAAAGTCAGTCAAGAAGAGGAAAGAAAAGAAAGTCAATCAAGAAGAGGAAAGGAAAGAAAGTCAAACAAGAAGAGGAAAAGGAAAGAAAGACAATCAGGAAGAGTAAAAGAAAAGAAAGTCAATCAAGAAGAGGAAAAGGAAAGAAAGTCAATCAAGAAGAGGAAAGAAAAGAAAGTCTATCACGAAGAGGAACGAAAAGAACGTCTGTCAAGAAGAGGAAAGAAAAGAAAGTCAATCAAGACGAGGAAAGAAAAGAAAGTCAATCAAGAAGAGGAAAGAAAAGAAAGTCAGTCAAGAAGAGGAAAGAAAAGAAAGTCAGTCAATAAGAGGAAAGGAAAGAAAGTCAATCAAGAAGAGGAAAAGGAAAGAAAGTCAATCAAGAAGAGGAAAGAAAAGAAAGTCAATCAAGAAGAGGAAAGAAAAGAAAGCCACTAAAGAAGAGGAAAGAAAAGAAAGTCAATCAAGAAAGAGGAAAAGAAAAGAAAGTCAAGTCAAGAAGAGGAAAGAAAGAAAGTCAATCAAGTAAGAGGAAAAGGAAAAGAAAGTCAAGTCAAGAAGAGGAAAGAAAAAAAGTCAATCAAGAAGAGGAAAAGGAAAAGAAAGTCAAGTCAAGAAGAGGAAAGAAAAAAAGTCAATCACAAAGAAGGAAAGGAAAAAAAAGAAAGTCAATCAAGAAAAGGAAAAGGAAAAGAAAAGCCACTAAAGAAGAATCAAGAAAAAAAGAAAGAAGAAAAGAAAGAAAAGAAAGTCAATCAAGAAGAGGAAAAGGAAAAGAAAGTCAATCAAGAAGAGGAAAAGGAAAAGAAAGTCAATCAAGAAAAGGAAAAGGAAAAGAAAGAAAGTCAATCAAGAAAAGGAAAAGAAAAGTCAGTCAAGAAAAGGAAAAGGAAAGAAAGTCAATCAAGAAGAGCAAAGAAAAGAAAGTCAATCAAGAAGAGGAAAAGGAAAGAAAGTCAATGAAGAGGAAAGAAAAGAAAGTCCAACAAGAAGAGAAATGAAAGAAAGTCAATCAAGAAGAGGAAAGAAAAGAAAGTCAATCAAAAACAGGAAAGAAAAGAAAGTCAATCAAGAAAAGGAAAAGAAAAGAAAGTCAATCAAGAAGAGGAAAGAAAAGAAAGTCTATCACGAAGAGGAACGAAAAGAACGTCTGACAAGAAGAGGAAAGAAAAGAAAGTCAATCAAGAAGAGGAAAGAAAAGACAGTCAATCAAGAAGAGGAAAGAAAAGAAAGTCAGTCAAGAAGAGGAAAGAAAAGAAAGTCAGTCAAGAAGAGGAAAGGAAAGAAAGTCAATCAAGAAGAGGAAAAGGAAAGAAAGTCAATCAAGAAGAGGAAAGAAAAGAAAGCCACTAAAGAAGAGGAAAGAAAAGAAAGTCAGTCAAGAAGAGGAAAGAAAAGAAAGCCACTAAAGAAGAGGAAAAAAAAGAAAGTCAATCAAGAAAAGGAAAAGAAAAGAAAGTCAATCAAGAAGAGGAAAGAAAAGAAAGTCAATCAAGAAGAGGAAAAGGAAAGAATGTCAATCAAGAAGAGGAAAGAAAAGAAAGTCAATCAAGAAAAGGAAAAGAAAAGAAAGTCAGTCAAGAAAAGGAAAAGAAAAGAAAGTCAATCAAGAAGAGGAAAGAAAAGAAAGTCAGTCAAGAAGAGGAAAGAAAAGAAAGCCACTAAAGAAGAGGAAAAAAAAGAAAGTCAATCAAGAAAAGGAAAAGAAAAGAAAGTCAATCAAGAAGAGGAAAGAAAAGAAAGTCAATCAAGAAGAGGAAAAGGAAAGAATGTCAATCAAGAAGAGGAAAGAAAAGAAAGTCAATCAAGAAAAGGAAAAGAAAAGAAAGTCAGTCAAGAAAAGGAAAAGAAAAGAATGTCAATCAAGAAGAGGAAAAGGAAAGAAAGTCAATGAAGAGGAAATAAAAGAAAGTCCAACAAGAAGAGAAATGAAAGAAAGTCAATCAAGAAGAGGAAAGAAAAGTAAGTCAATCAAAAACAGGAAAGAAAAGAAAGTCAATCAAGAAAAGGAAAAGAAAAGAAAGTCAATCAAGAAGAGGAAAGAAAAGAAAGTCAATCAAGAAGAGGAAAAGGAAAGAAAGTCAATGAAGAGGAAAGAAAAGAAAGTCCAACAAGAAGAGAAATGAAAGAAAGCCACTGAAGAAGAGGAAAGAAAAGAAAGTCAATCAAGAAAAGGAAAAGAAAAGAAAGTCAATCAAGAAGAGGCAAAAAAAGAAAGTCAATCAAGAAGAGGAAAGAAAAGAAAGTCAATCACGAAGAGGAACGAAAAGAAAGTCAATCAAGAAGAGGAAAGAAAAGTAAGTCAATCAAGAAGAGGAAAGAAAAGAAAGTCAATCAAGAAGAGGAACGAAAAGAACGTCTGTCAAGAAGAGGAAAGAAAAAGAAAGTCAATCAAGAAGAGGAAAGAAAAGAAAGTCAATCAAGAAGAAGAAAGAAAAGAAAGTCAATCACGAAGAGGAACGAAAATAACGTCTGTCAAGAAGAGGAAAGCAAAGAAAGTCAATCAAGGAAAGGAAAAGAAAAGAAAGTCAATCAAGAAAGGAAAAGAAAAGAAAGTCAATCAAGAAGAGGAAAGAAAAGAAAGTCAATCAAGTAGAGGAAAGAAAAGAAAGTCAGTCAAGAAGAGGAAAGGAAAGAAAGTCAATCAAGAAGAGGAAAAGGAAAGAAAGTCAATCAAGAAGAGGAAAGAAAAAAAGTCAATCAAGAAGAGGAAAGAAAAAGAAAGTCAGTCAAGAAGAGGAAAGAAAAGAAAGCCACTAAAGAAGAGGAAAAAAAAGAAAGTCAATCAAGAAAAGGAAAAGAAAAGAAAGTCAATCAAGAAGAGGAAAGAAAAGAAAGTCAATCAAGAAGAGGAAAAGGAAAGAAAGTCAATCAAGAAGAGGAAAGAAAAGAAAGTCAATCAAGAAAAGGAAAAGAAAAGAAAGTCAGTCAAGAAAAGGAAAAGGAAAGAAAGTCAATCAAGAAGAGCAAAGAAAAGAAAGTCAATCAAGAAGAGGAAAAGGAAAGAAAGTCAATGAAGAGGAAAGAAAAGAAAGTCCAACAAGAAGAGAAATGAAAGAAAGTCAATCAAGAAGAGGAAAGAAAAGAAAGTCAATCAAAAACAGGAAAGAAAAGAAAGTCAATCAAGAAAAGGAAAAGAAAAGAAAGTCAATCAAGAAGAGGAAAGAAAAGAAAGTCTATCACGAAGAGGAACGAAAAGAACGTCTGACAAGAAGAGGAAAGAAAAGAAAGTCAATCAAGAAGAGGAAAGAAAAGAAAGTCAATCAAGAAGAGGAAAGAAAAGAAAGTCAGTCAAGAAGAGGAAAGAAAAGAAAGTCAGTCAAGAAGAGGAAAGGAAAGAAAGTCAATCAAGAAGAGGAAAAGGAAAGAAAGTCAATCAAGAAGAGGAAAGAAAAGAAAGCCACTAAAGAAGAGGAAAGAAAAGAAAGTCAGTCAAGAAGAGGAAAGAAAAGAAAGCCACTAAAGAAGAGGAAAAAAAGAAAGTCAATCAAGAAAAGGAAAAGAAAAGAAAGTCAATCAAGAAGAGGAAAGAAAAGAAAGTCAATCAAGAAGAGGAAAAGGAAAGAATGTCAATCAAGAAGAGGAAAGAAAAGAAAGTCAATCAAGAAAAGGAAAAGAAAAGAAAGTCAGTCAAGAAAAGGAAAAGAAAAGAAAGTCAATCAAGAAGAGGAAAGAAAAGAAAGTCAGTCAAGAAGTGGAAAGAAAAAAAGAAAGAAAGCCACTAAAGAAGAGGAAAAAAAGAAAGTCAATCAAGAAAAGGAAAAAGAAAAGAAAGTCAATCAAGAAAGGAAAAGAAAAAGAAAATTCAATCAAGAAGGAAAAAAGAAAAAGAAATGTCAATCAAGAAGAGGAAAAGAAAAAAGGAAGTCAATCAAGAAAAAGGAAAGAAAAGAAAATCGATCAAGAAAAGGAAAAGAAAGAATCAAATCAGAAGAGAGAAAAAGGAAAAGAGAAGTCAATGAAGGAGAAATAAAGAAAGGAATCCAACAAAGAGAAATGAAGAAAGTCAATCAAGAAGAGGAAAAGAAAAGAAAGGATCAATCAAGAAAACAGGAAAGAAAAAGAGAAAGTCAATCAAGAGAAAAGGAAAAAGAAAAGAAGTCAATCAAGAAGAGGAGAAGAAAGAAAAAGAAAGTCAATCAAGAAGAGAAAAAGGAAAAGAAAGTCAATGAAGAGGAAAAGAAAAAGAGATCCAACAAGAAGAGAAATGAAAGAAAGCCACTGAAGAGGAGAAGAAAAAGAAAGATCCAGTCAAGAAAAGGAAAGAAAAGAAAGTCAATCAAGAAGAGGCAAAAAAGAAAGAATCCAATCAAGAAGAGGAAAAGAAAAAGAAAATTCAATCACGAAGAGGAACAAAGAAAGTCAATCAAGAAGAGGAAAAGAAAATGCAAGTCAATCAAGAAGAGGAAAAGAAAAGAATCCAATCAAAGAGAAGAGGAACAGAAAAGAACATCCTGTCAAGAGAAGAGGAAAGAAAAGAGTCAATCAAGAAGAGGAAAGAAAAGAAAGTCAATCAAGAAGAAGAAAGAAAAGGAAGTCAATCCAGAGAGGAACAAAGAAAGCAGCGTCTGTCAAGAAGGAAAGCAAGAAGATCAATCAAGGAAAGGAAAGAGAAAAGAGAAAGTCAATCAGAGAGGAAAAGGAAGAAGAATCAGTCAAGAAGAAGAGGAAGAAAAAGAAAAGTCAATCAAGAAGAGGAAAGAAAAGAAAGTCAATCAAGAAAGGAAAAAGAAAAAGAATGTCAATCAAAGAAGAGGAAAAGGAAGAAAGTCATCAGAGAGGAAAGAAAAGGAAGCCACTAAGAGAAGGAAGAAAGAAGGGTGATGGGTAGGAAAAAGAAAAAGAAAGTCAGTCAAAGAAGGAAAAGAAAAAGAAAGTCCAATCAAGGAAAAGGAAAAGAAAGTCAGCCAAGAAGAGGAAAAGAAAACAATCAAGAAAAGAAAAGAAAAGAAAGCACGAAGGAGAGGAAAGAAAGCAAGAAATAAATCAAGAAATAGAAAGGAAAGAAATAACTAAGACAGGAAAGGAAAGAAAGACAATCAAGAAGAAAGAAAGAAAACACCCGGCAAGAGAAAGAAAGAAAGTCAATCAAGAAGAGGGAGGCAGAAAGTCTATCACAGAAGAGAATCGAGAGTAAGACTAAGCCACAAGGAAGAAAGAAAAGAAAGTCAATCAAGACTGAGTAAGAAAGAAAGCTCAATCACAAGAAAAGAAAAGAAATAACAAGGAGAAAGAAAGAAAGTCAGTCAAGAAGGAGAAAGAAAGAAATAACTAAGACAAGCAAGAAAGAAAGTCAATCAATAGAAAGAAAAGAAAGTCAATCAAGAAGAGGAAAGAAAAGAAAGCACGAAAGCAAGAAAGAAAGAAAGTCAATCAAGAAAACAAAAGAAAGAAAGTCAATCAAGAAAGAAAGAAAGAAATAACTAAAGAAAGCAAGAAAGTCAGTCAAGAAGGAAAGAAAGAAAGTCAATCAAGAAGAGGAAAGAAAGACAAGTCAATCAAGAAGAGAAAGAAAGCCGAACTGAGGAAGAGAAAGAAAGAAGAGAAAGTCAGTCAAGAAGAGGAAAGAAAAGAAAGCCACTAAAGAAGAGGAAAGAAAAGAAAGTCAATCAAGAAGAGAAAAGAAAGAAAGCCAATCAAGAAGAGGGTGGAGAAGTCAATCAAGAAAAGGAAAGAAAAGAAAGCCGGCCAGAAAAGAAAGAAAGAAAGCCAATCAAAAGAGCAAAAGAAAAGAAAGCCAATCAAAAGAAAGCAAGAAAGAAAGAAAGCCGAAGGAAAGAAAAGAAAACCGAACAAGAAGAGAAATGAAAGAAAGTCAATCAAGAAGAGGAAAGAAAGAAAGCCAATCAAAACAGGAAAGAAAGAAAGCCAATCAAGAAAAGGAAAAGAAAAGAAAGTCAATCAAGAAGAGGAAAGAAAAGAAAGCTCATATCACGAAGAGGAACGAAAAGAAATCGTCTGACAAGAAGAGGAAATGAAAAGAAAAGTCAATCAAGACGAGGAAAGAAAAGAAAAGTCAATCAAGAAGAGGAAAGAAAAGAAAGTCAGTCAAGAAGAGGAAAGAAAAGAAAGTCATTAAGAAGAGGAAAGGAAAGAAAGTCAATCAAGAAGATAGAAAGGCAAGAAAGCCGACCAAGAAGAGGAAAGAGCAAGAAAGTCAACGTAAGCAAGAGGAAAGAAAAGAAAGAAATAACTAAAGAAGAGGAAAGAAAAGAAAGTCAATCAAAAGAAAAGAAAAGAGTCAATCAAGAAGAGAAGAAAAGAAATAACTAAGCGAGGAAAGAAAAGAAAGCCAGTCAAGAAGAGGAAAAGCAGAAGTCATCAGAAAGGAGAAAAGGAAAGAAAGTCAATCAAGAAGAAAGAAAGAAATAACCGCAAGAGAAAAGAAAAGAAAGCAGTCAGCAAGAGGAATGAAAAGAAAGCCACTAAAGAAGAGGAAAAAAAGAAAGTCAATCAAGAAAAGGAAAAGAAAAGAAAGTCAATCAAGAAGAGGAAAGAAAAGAAAGTCAATCAAGAAGAGGAAAAGGAAAGAATGTCAATCAAGAAGAGGAAAGAAAAGAAAGTCAAATCAAGAAAAGGAAAAGAAAAGAAAGTCAGCCAAGAAAAGGAAAAGGAAAGAAAGTCAATCAAGAAGAGCAAAGAAAAGAAAGTCAATCAAGAAGAGGAAAAGGAAAGAAAGTCAATGAAGAGGAAAGAAAAGAAAGTCCAACAAGAAGAGAAATGAAAGAAAGTCAATCAAGAAGAGGAAAGAAAAGAAAGTCAATCAAAAACAGGAAAGAAAAGAAAGTCAATCAAGAAAAGGAAAAGAAAAGATAGTCAATCAAGAAGAGGAAAGAAAAGAAAGTCAATCAAGAAGAGGAAAGAAAAGAAAGTCAGTCAAGAAGAGGAAAGAAAAGAAAGTCAGTCAAGAAGAGGAAAGAAAAGAAAGCCACTGAAGAAGAGGAAAGAAAAGAAAGTCAAAAAAGAAAAGGAAAAGAAAAGAAAGTCAATCAAGAAGAGGCAAAAAAAGAAAGTCAATCAAGAAGAGGAAAGAAAGAAAGTCAATCACGAAGAGGAACGAAAAGAAAGTCAATCAAGAAGAGGAAAGAAAAGTAAGTCAATCAAGAAGAGGAAAGAAAAGAAAGTCAATCAAGAAGAGGAACGAAAAGAACGTCTGTCAAGAAGAGGAAAGTAAAGAAAGTCAATCAAGAAGAGGAAAGAAAAGAAAGTCAATCAAGAAGAAGAAAGAAAAAAAGTCAATCACGAAGAGGAACGAAAATAACGTCTGTCAAGAAGAGGAAAGCAAAGAAAGTCAATCAAGAAAAGGAAAAGAAAAGAAAGTCAATCAAGAAGAGGAAAAGGAAAGAAAGTCAGTCAAGAAGAGGAAAGAAAAGAAAGTCAATCAAGAAGAGGAAAGAAAAGAAAGTCAATCAAGAAAAGGTAAAGAAAAGAAAGTCAATCAAGAAGAGGAAAAGGAAGAAAGTCAGTCAAGAAGAGGAAAGAAAAGGAAGCCACTAAAGAAGAGGAAAGAAAAGAAAGTCAATCAAGAAAAGGAAAAGAAAAGAAAATCAGTCAAGAAGAAGAAAGAAAAGAAAGTCAATCAAGTAGAGGAAAGAAAAGAAAGTCAGTCAAGAAGAGGAAAGGAAAGAAAGTCAATCAAGAAGAGGAAAAGGAAAGAAAGTCAATCAAGAAGAGGAAAGAAAAGAAAGTCAATCAAGAAGGGGAAAGAAAAGAAAGTCAGTCAAGAAGAGGAAAGAAAAGAAAGCCACTAAAGAAGAGGAAAAAAAGAAAGTCAATCAAGAAAAGGAAAAGAAAAGAAAGTCAATCAAGAAGAGGAAAGAAAAGAAAGTCAATCAAGAAGAGGAAAAGGAAAGAAAGTCAATCAAGAAGAGGAAAGAAAAGAAAGTCAATCAAGAAAAGGAAAAGAAAAGAAAGTCAGTCAAGAAAAGGAAAAGGAAAGAAAGTCAATCAAGAAGAGCAAAGAAAAGAAAGTCAATCAAGAAGAGGAAAAGGAAAGAAAGTCAATGAAGAGGAAAGAAAAGTAAGTCCAACAAGAAGAGAAATGAAAGTAAGTCAATCAAGAAGAGGAAAGAAAAGAAAGTCAATCAAAAACCGGAAAGAAAAGAAAGTCAATCAAGAAAAGGAAAAGAAAAGAAAGTCAATCAAGAAGAGGAAAGAAAAGAAAGTCAATCAAGAAGAGGAAAGAAAAGAAAGTCAATCAAGAAGAGGAAAGAAAAGAAAGTCAGTCCAGAAGAGGAAAGAAAAGAAAGCCGCTGAGGAAGAGGAAAGAAAAGAAAGTCAATCAAGAAAAGGAAAAGAAAAGAAAGTCAATCAAGAAGAGGAAAAAAAAGAAAGTCAATCAAGAAGAGGAAAGAAAAGAAAGTCAATCACGAAGAGGAACGAAAAGAAAGTCAATCAAGAAGAGGAAAGAAAAGTAAGTCAATCAAGAAGAGGAAAGAAAAGAAAGTCAATCAAGAAGAGGAACGAAAAGAACGTCTGTCAAGAAGAGGAAAGAAAAGAAAGTCAATCAAGAAGAGGAAAGAAAGGAAAGTCAATCAAGAAGAAGAAAGAAAAGAAAGTCAATCACGAAGAGGAACGAAAATAACGTCTGTCAAGAAGAGGAAAGCAAAGAAAGTCAATCAAGAAAAGGAAAAGAAAAGAAAGTCAATCAAGAAGAGGAAAAGGAAAGAAAGTCAGTCAAGAAGAGGAAAGAAAAGAAAGTCAATCAAGAAGAGGAAAGAAAAGAAAGTCAATCAAGAAAAGGAAAAGAAAAGAAAGTCAATCAAGAAGAGGAAAAGGAAGAAAGTCAGTCAAGAAGAGGAAAGAAAAGGAAGCCACTAAAGAAGAGGAAAGAAAAGAAATTCAATCAAGAAAAGGAAAAGAAAAGAAAGTCAGTCAAGAAGAGGAAAGAAAAGAAAGTCAATCAAGAAGAGGAAAGGAAAGAAAGTCAACCAAGAAGAGGAAAAGGAAAGAAAGACAATCAAGAAGAGGAAAAGAAAAGAAAGTCAATCAAGAAGAGGAAAAGGAAAGAAAGTCAATCAAGTAGAGGAAAGAAAAGAAAGTCTATCACGAAGAGGAACGAAAAGAACGTCTGTCAAGTAGAGGAAAGAAAAGAAAGTCAATCAAGACGAGGAAAGAAAAGAAAGTCAATCAAGAAGAGGAAAGAAAAGAAAGCCAATCAAGAAGAGGAAAAAAAAGAAATCAATCAAGAAGAGGAAAGAAAAGAAAGTCAATCAAGAAGAGGAAAGAAAAGTCAGTCAAGAAGAGGAAAGAAAAGAAAGTCAGTCAAGAAGAGGAAAGGAAAGAAAGTCAATCAAGAAGAGGAAAGAAAAGAAAGTCAATCAAGAAGAGGAAAGAAAAGAAAGTCAGTCAAGAAGAGGAAAGGAAAGAAAGTCAATCAAGAAGAGGAAAAGGAAAGAAAGTCAATCAAGAAGAGGAAAGAAAAAAAGTCAATCAAGAAGAGGAAAGAAAAGAAAGTCAGTCAAGAAGAGGAAAGAAAAGAAAGCCACTAAAGAAGAGGAAAAAAAGAAAGTCAATCAAGAAAAGGAAAAGAAAAGAAAGTCAATCAAGAAGAGGAAAGAAAAGAAAGTCAATCAAGAAGAGGAAAAGGAAAGAAAGTCAATCAAGAAGAGGAAAGAAAAGAAAGTCAATCAAGAAAAGGAAAAGAAAAGAAAGTCAGTCAAGAAAAGGAAAAGGAAAGAAAGTCAATCAAGAAGAGCAAAGAAAAGAAAGTCAATCAAGAAGAGGAAAAGGAAAGAAAGTCAATGAAGAGGAAAGAAAAGAAAGTCCAACAAGAAGAGAAATGAAAGAAAGTCAATCAAGAAGAGGAAAGAAAAGAAAGTCAATCAAAAACAGGAAAGAAAAGAAAGTCAATCAAGAAAAGGAAAAGAAAAGAAAGTCAATCAAGAAGAGGAAAGAAAAGAAAGTCTATCACGAAGAGGAACGAAAAGAACGTCTGACAAGAAGAGGAAAGAAAAGAAAGTCAATCAAGACGAGGAAAGAAAAGAAAGTCAATCAAGAAGAGGAAAGAAAAGAAAGTCAGTCAAGAAGAGGAAAGAAAAGAAAGTCAGTCAAGAAGAGGAAAGGAAAGAAAGTCAATCAAGAAGAGGAAAAGGAAAGAAAGTCAATCAAGAAGAGGAAAGAAAAGAAAGTCAATCAAGATGAGGAAAGAAAAGAAAGCCACTAAAGAAGAGGAAAGAAAAGAAAGTCAATCAAGAAAGGAAAAGAAAAGAAAGTCAATCAAGAAGAGGAAAGAAAAGAAAGTCAATCAAGTAGAGGAAAGAAAAGAAAGTCAGTCAAGAAGAGGAAAGGAAAGAAAGTCAATCAAGAAGAGGAAAAGGAAAGAAAGTCAATCAAGAAGAGGATAGAAAAGAAAGTCAATCAAGAAGAGGAAAGAAAAGAAAGTCAGTCAAGAAGAGGAATGAAAAGAAAGCCACTAAAGAAGAGGAAAAAAAGAAAGTCAATCAAGAAAAGGAAAAGAAAAGAAAGTCAATCAAGAAGAGGAAAGAAAAGAAAGTCAATCAAGAAGAGGAAAAGGAAAGAATGTCAATCAAGAAGAGGAAAGAAAAGAAAGTCAATCAAGAAAAGGAAAAGAAAAGAAAGTCAGTCAAGAAAAGGAAAAGGAAAGAAAGTCAATCAAGAAGAGCAAAGAAAAGAAAGTCAATCAAGAAGAGGAAAAGGAAAGAAAGTCAATGAAGAGGAAAGAAAAGAAAGTCCAACAAGAAGAGAAATGAAAGAAAGTCAATTAAGAAGAGGAAAGAAAAGAAAGTCAATCAAGAAGAGGAAAGAAAAGAAAGTCAATCAAGAAGAGGAAAGAAAAGAAAGTCAGTCAAGAAGAGGAAAGAAAAGAAAGCCACTGAAGAAGAGGAAAGAAAAGAAAGTCAAAAAAGAAAAGGAAAAGAAAAGAAAGTCAATCAAGAAGAGGCAAAAAAAGAAAGTCAATCAAGAAGAGGAAAGAAAGAAAGTCAATCACGAAGAGGAACGAAAAGAAAGTCAATCAAGAAGAGGAAAGAAAAGTAAGTCAATCAAGAAGAGGAAAGAAAAGAAAGTCAATCAAGAAGAGGAACGAAAAGAACGTCTGTCAAGAAGAGGAAAGTAAAGAAAGTCAATCAACAAGAGGAAAGAAAAGAAAGTCAATCAAGAAGAAGAAAGAAAAAAAGTCAATCACGAAGAGGAACGAAAATAACGTCTGTCAAGAAGAGGAAAGCAAAGAAAGTCAATCAAGAAAAGGAAAAGAAAAGAAAGTCAATCAAGAAGAGGAAAAGGAAAGAAAGTCAGTCAAGAAGAGGAAAGAAAAGAAAGTCAATCAAGAAGAGGAAAGAAAAGAAAGTCAATCAAGAAAAGGTAAAGAAAAGAAAGTCAATCAAGAAGAGGAAAAGGAAGAAAGTCAGTCAAGAAGAGGAAAGAAAAGGAAGCCACTAAAGAAGAGGAAAGAAAAGAAAGTCAATCAAGAAAAGGAAAAGAAAAGAAAATCAGTCAAGAAGAAGAAAGAAAAGAAAGTCAATCAAGTAGAGGAAAGAAAAGAAAGTCAGTCAAGAAGAGGAAAGGAAAGAAAGTCAATCAAGAAGAGGAAAAGGAAAGAAAGTCAATCAAGAAGAGGAAAGAAAAGAAAGTCAATCAAGAAGGGGAAAGAAAAGAAAGTCAGTCAAGAAGAGGAAAGAAAAGAAAGCCACTAAAGAAGAGGAAAAAAAGAAAGTCAATCAAGAAAAGGAAAAGAAAAGAAAGTCAATCAAGAAGAGGAAAGAAAAGAAAGTCAATCAAGAAGAGGAAAAGGAAAGAAAGTCAATCAAGAAGAGGAAAGAAAAGAAAGTCAATCAAGAAAAGGAAAAGAAAAGAAAGTCAGTCAAGAAAAGGAAAAGGAAAGAAAGTCAATCAAGAAGAGCAAAGAAAAGAAAGTCAATCAAGAAGAGGAAAAGGAAAGAAAGTCAATGAAGAGGAAAGAAAAGTAAGTCCAACAAGAAGAGAAATGAAAGTAAGTCAATCAAGAAGAGGAAAGAAAAGAAAGTCAATCAAAAACCGGAAAGAAAAGAAAGTCAATCAAGAAAAGGAAAAGAAAAGAAAGTCAATCAAGAAGAGGAAAGAAAAGAAAGTCAATCAAGAAGAGGAAAGAAAAGAAAGTCAATCAAGAAGAGGAAAGAAAAGAAAGTCAGTCCAGAAGAGGAAAGAAAAGAAAGCCGCTGAGGAAGAGGAAAGAAAAGAAAGTCAATCAAGAAAAGGAAAAGAAAAGAAAGTCAATCAAGAAGAGGAAAAAAAAGAAAGTCAATCAAGAAGAGGAAAGAAAAGAAAGTCAATCACGAAGAGGAACGAAAAGAAAGTCAATCAAGAAGAGGAAAGAAAAGTAAGTCAATCAAGAAGAGGAAAGAAAAGAAAGTCAATCAAGAAGAGGAACGAAAAGAACGTCTGTCAAGAAGAGGAAAGAAAAGAAAGTCAATCAAGAAGAGGAAAGAAAGGAAAGTCAATCAAGAAGAAGAAAGAAAAGAAAGTCAATCACGAAGAGGAACGAAAATAACGTCTGTCAAGAAGAGGAAAGCAAAGAAAGTCAATCAAGGAAAAGGAAAAGAAAAGAAAGTGAAAGTCAAGTAAGAAGGAAAAGGAAAGCAAAGGATCAGTCAAGAAGAAGGAAAGAAAAGAAAGTCAATCAAGAAGAAGACGAAAGAAAAAGAAAGTCCAATCAAGAAAAGGAAAAAGAAAAGAAAGTCAATCAAGAAGAGGAAAAGGAAGAAAGTCAGTCAAGAAGAGGAAAGAAAAGGAAGCCCACCTGAAAGAAGGAAAGAAAAGAAAGTCAATCAAGTAAAAGGAAAAGAAAAGAAAGCCAAAGTGATAAAGAAGAAGGAAAAGTCAATCAGAGAAGGAAGAAAGTCAACCAAAGAAGAGGAAGGAAGAAAAGACCATCAAGAAGAGGAAAAAGAAAAGATCATCTGCAGGAAGAAGAAGAAAGTCAATCAAGTAGAGGAAAGAAAAGAGAATCTATCACGAACGAAGAACGTCTGTCAAGAAGGAAAGAAAAAGAAAGTCAATCAAGACGAGGAAAGATTAGAAAGTCAATCAAGAAGAGGAAAGAAAAGAAAGTCAGTCAAGAAGAGGAAAGAAAAGAAAGTCAGTCAAGAAGAGGAAAGGAAAGAAAGTCAATCAAGAAGAGGAAAAGGAAAGAAAGTCAATCAAGAAGAGGAAAGAAAAGAAAGTCAATCAAGAAGAGGAAAGAAAAGAAAGCCACTAAAGAAGAGGAAAGAAAAGAAAGTCAATCAAGAAAGGAAAAGAAAAGAAAGTCAATCAAGAAGAGGAAAGAAAAGAAAGTCAATCAAGTAGAGGAAAGAAAAGAAAGTCAGTCAAGAAGAGGAAAGGAAAGAAAGTCAATCAAGAAGAGGAAAAGGAAAGAAAGTCAATCAAGAAGAGGAAAGAAAAAAAGTCAATCAAGAAGAGGAAAGAAAAGAAAGTCAGTCAAGAAGAGGAAAGAAAAGAAAGCCACTACAGAAGAGGAAAAAAAAGAAAGTCAATCAAGAAAAGGAAAAGAAAAGAAAGTCAATCAAGAAGAGGAAAGAAAAGAAAGTCAATCAAGAAGAGGAAAAGGAAAGAACGTCAATCAAGAAGAGGAAAGAAAAGAAAGTCAATCAAGAAAAGGAAAAGAAAAGAAAGTCAGTCAAGAAAAGGAAAAGGAAAGAAAGTCAATCAAGAAGAGCAAAGAAAAGAAAGTCAATCAAGAAGAGGAAAAGGAAAGAAAGTCAATGAAGAGGAAAGAAAAGAAAGTCCAACAAGAAGAGAAATGAAAGAAAGTCAATCAAGAAAAGGAAAGAAAAGAAAGTCAATCAAAAACAGAAAGAAAAGAAAGTCAATCAAGAAAGGAAAAGAAAAGAAAGTCAATCAAGAAGAGGAAAGAAAAGAAAGTCTATCACGAAGAGGAACGAAAAGAACGTCTGTCAAGAAGAGGAAAGAAAAGAAAGTCAATCAAGACGAGGAAAGAAAAGAAAGTCAATCAAGAAGAGGAAAGAAAAGAAAGTCAGTCAAGAAGAGGAAAGAAAAGAAAGTCAGTCAAGAAGAGGAAAGGAAAGAAAGTCAATCAAGAAGAGGAAAAGGAAAGAAAGTCAATCAAGAAGAGGAAAGAAAAGAAAGTCAATCAAGAAGAGGAAAGAAAAGAAAGCCACTAAAGAAGAGGACAGAAAAGAAAGTCAATCAAGAAAGGAAAAGAAAAGAAAGTCAATCAAGAAGAGGAAAGAAAAGAAAGTCAATCAAGTAGAGGAAAGAAAAGAAAGTCAGTCAAGAAGAGGAAAGGAAAGAAAGTCAATCAAGAAGAGGAAAAGGAAAGAAAGTCAATCAAGAAGAGGAAAGAAAAGAAAGTCAATCAAGAAGAGGAAAGAAAAGAAAGTCAGTCAAGAAGAGGAAAGAAAAGAAAGCCACTAAAGAAGAGGAAAAAAAGAAAGTCAATCAAGAAAAGGAAAAGAAAAGAAAGTCATTCAAGAAGAGGAAAGAAAAGAAAGTCAATCAAGAAGAGGAAAAGGAAAGAATGTCAAACAAAAAGAGGAAAGAAAAGAAAGTCAATCAAGAAAAGGAAAAGAAAAGAAAGTCAGTCAAGAAAAGGAAAAGGAAAGAAAGTCAATCAAGAAGAGCAAAGAAAAGAAAGTCAATCAAGAAGAGGAAAAGGAAAGAAAGTCAATGAAGAGGAAAGAAAAGAAAGTCCAACAAGAAGAGAAATGAAAGAAAGTCAATCAAGAAGAGGAAAGAAAAGAAAGTCAATCAAAAACAGGAAAGAAAAGAAAGTCAATCAAGAAAAGGAAAAGAAAAGAAAGTCAATCAAGAAGAGGAAAGAAAAGAAAGTCAATCAAGAAGAGGAAAGAAAAGAAAGTCAATCAAGAAGAGGAAAGAAAAGAAAGTCAGTCAAGAAGAGGAAAGAAAAGAAAGCCACTGAAGAAGAGGAAAGAAAAGAAAGTCAATCAAGAAAAGGAAAAGAAAAGAAAGTCAATCAAGAAGAGGCAAAAAAAGAAAGTCAATCAAGAAGAGGAAAGAAAGAAAGTCAATCACGAAGAGGAACGAAAAGAAAGTCAATCTAGAAGAGGAAAGAAAAGTAAGTCAATCAAGAAGAGGAAAGAAAAGAAAGTCAATCAAGAAGAGGAACGAAAAGAACGTCTGTCAAGAAGAGGAAAGTAAAGAAAGTCAATCAAGAAGAGGAAAGAAAAGAAAGTCAATCAAGAAGAAGAAAGAAAAAAAGTCAATCACGAAGAGGAACGAAAATAACGTCTGTCAAGAAGAGGAAAGCAAAGAAAGTCAATCAAGAAAAGGAAAAGAAAAGAAAGTCAATCAAGAAGAGGAAAAGGAAAGAAAGTCAGTCAAGAAGAGGAAAGAAAAGAAAGTCAATCAAGAAGAGGAAAGAAAAGAAAGTCAATCAAGAAAAGGTAAAGAAAAGAAAGTCAATCAAGAAGAGGAAAAGGAAGAAAGTCAGTCAAGAAGAGGAAAGAAAAGGAAGCCACTAAAGAAGAGGAAAGAAAAGAAAGTCAATCAAGAAAAGGAAAAGAAAAGAAAATCAGTCAAGAAGAGGAAAGAAAAGAAAGTCAATCAAGTAGAGGAAAGAAAAGAAAGTCAGTCAAGAAGAGGAAAGGAAAGAAAGTCAATCAAGAAGAGGAAAAGGAAAGAAAGTCAATCAAGAAGAGGAAAGAAAAGAAAGTCAATCAAGAAGGGGAAAGAAAAGAAAGTCAGTCAAGAAGAGGAAAGAAAAGAAAGCCACTAAAGAAGAGGAAAAAAAGAAAGTCAATCAAGAAAAGGAAAAGAAAAGAAAGTCAATCAAGAAGAGGAAAGAAAAGAAAGTCAATCAAGAAGAGGAAAAGGAAAGAAAGTCAATCAAGAAGAGGAAAGAAAAGAAAGTCAATCAAGAAAAGGAAAAGAAAAGAAAGTCAGTCAAGAAAAGGAAAAGGAAAGAAAGTCAATCAAGAAGAGCAAAGAAAAGAAAGTCAATCAAGAAGAGGAAAAGGAAAGAAAGTCAATGAAGAGGAAAGAAAAGTAAGTCCAACAAGAAGAGAAATGAAAGTAAGTCAATCAAGAAGAGGAAAGAAAAGAAAGTCAATCAAAAACCGGAAAGAAAAGAAAGTCAATCAAGAAAAGGAAAAGAAAAGAAAGTCAATCAAGAAGAGGAAAGAAAAGAAAGTCAATCAAGAAGAGGAAAGAAAAGAAAGTCAATCAAGAAGAGGAAAGAAAAGAAAGTCAGTCAAGAAGAGGAAAGAAAAGAAAGCCGCTGAGGAAGAGGAAAGAAAAGAAAGTCAATCAAGAAAAGGAAAAGAAAAGAAAGTCAATCAAGAAGAGGAAAAAAAAGAAAGTCAATCAAGAAGAGGAAAGAAAAGAAAGTCAATCACGAAGAGGAACGAAAAGAAAGTCAATCAAGAAGAGGAAAGAAAAGTAAGTCAATCAAGAAGAGGAAAGAAAAGAAAGTCAATCAAGAAGAGGAACGAAAAGAACGTCTGTCAAGAAGAGGAAAGAAAAGAAAGTCAATCAAGAAGAGGAAAGAAAGGAAAGTCAATCAAGAAGAAGAAAGAAAAGAAAGTCAATCACGAAGAGGAACGAAAATAACGTCTGTCAAGAAGAGGAAAGCAAAGAAAGTCAATCAAGAAAAGGAAAAGAAAAGAAAGTCAATCAAGAAGAGGAAAAGGAAAGAAAGTCAGTCAAGAAGAGGAAAGAAAAGAAAGTTCAATCAAGAAGAGGAAAGAAAAGAAAGTCAATCAAGAAAAGGAAAAGAAAAGAAAGTCAATCAAGAAGAGGAAAAGGAAGAAAGTCAGTCAAGAAGAAGAGGAAAGAAAAGGAAGCCACTAAAGAAGAGGAAAGAAAAGAAAGTCAATCAAGAAAAGGAAAAGAAAAGAAAGTCAGTCAAGAAGAGGAAAGAAAAGAAAGTCAATCAAGAAGAGGAAAGGAAAGAAAGTCAACCAAGAAGAGGAAAAGGAAAGAAAGACATTCAAGAAGAGGAAAAGAAAAGAAAGTCAATCAAGAAGAGGAAAAGGAAAGAAAGTCAATCAAGAAGAGGAAAGAAAAGAAAGTCTATCACGAAGAGGAACGAAAAGAACGTCTGTCAAGAAGAGGAAAGAAAAGAAAGTCAATCAAGACGAGGAAAGAAAAGAAAGTCAATCAAGAAGAGGAAAGAAAAGAAAGTCAGTCAAGAAGAGGAAAAGAAAAGAAAGTCAGTCAAGAAGAGGAAAGGAAAGAAAGTCAATCAAGAAGAGGAAAAGGAAAGAAAGTCAATCAAGAAGAGGAAAGAAAAGAAAGTCAATCAAGAAGAGGAAAGAAAAGAAAGCCACTAAAGAAGAGGAAAGAAAAGAAAGTCAATCAAGAAAGGAAATGAAAAGAAAGTCAATCAAGAAGAGGAAAGAAAAGAAAGTCAATCAAGTAGAGGAAAGAAAAGAAAGTCAGTCAAGAAGAGGAAAGGAAAGAAAGTCAATCAAGAAGAGGAAAAGGAAAGAAAGTCAATCAAGAAGAGGAAAGAAAAGAAAGTCAATCAAGAAGAGGAAAGAAAAGAAAGTCAGTCAAGAAGAAGAAAGAAAAGAAAGCCTCTAAAGAAGAGGAAAAAAAAGAAAGTCAATCAAGAAAAGGAAAAGAAAAGAAAGTCAATCAAGAAGAGGAAAGAAAAGAAAGTCAATCAAGAAGAGGAAAAGAAAGAAAGTCAATCAAGAAGAGGAAAGAAAAGAAAGTCAATCAAGAAAAGGAAAAGAAAAGAAAGTCAGTCAAGAAAAGGAAAAGGAAAGAAAGTCAATCAAGAAGAGCAAAGAAAAGAAAGTCAATCAAGAAGAGGAAAAGGAAAGAAAGTCAATGAAGAGGAAAGAAATGAAAGTCCAACAAGAAGAGAAATGAAAGAAAGTCAATCAAGAAGAGGAAAGAAAAGAAAGTCAATCAAAAACAGGAAACAAAAGAAAGTCAATCAAGAAAAGGAAAAGTAAAGAAAGTCAATCAAGAAGAGGAAAGAAATGAAAGTCAATCAAGAAGAGGAAAGAAAAGAAAGTCAATCAAGAAGAGGAAAGAAAAGAAAGTCAGTCAAGAAGAGGAAAGAAAAGAAAGCCACTGAAGAAGAGGAAAGAAAAGAAAGTCAATCAAGAAAAGGAAAAGAAAAGAAAGTCAATCAAGAAGAGGAAAAAAAGAAAGTCAATCAAGAAGATGAAAGAAAAGAAAGTCAATCACGAAGAGGAACGAAAAGAAACTCAATCAAGAAGAGGAAAGAAAAGTAAGTCAATCAAGAAGAGGAAAGAAAAGAAAGTCAATCAAGAAGAGGAACGAAAAGAACGTCTGTCAAGAAGAGGAAAGAAAAGAAAGTCAATCAAGAAGAGGAAAGAAAAGAAAGTCAATCAAGAAGAAGAAAGAAAAGAAAGTCAATCACGAAGAGGAACGAAAATAACGTCTGTCAAGAAGAGGAAAGCAAAGAATGTCAATCAAGAAAAGGAAAAGAAAAGAAAGTCAATCAAGAAGAGGAAAAGGAAAGAAAGTCAGTCAAGAAGAGGAAAGAAAAGAAAGTCAATCAAGAAGAGGAAAGAAAAGAAAGTCAATCAAGAAAAGGAAAAGAAAAGAAAGTCATTCAAGAAGAGGAAAAGGAAGAAAGTCAGTCAAGAAGAGGAAAGAAAAGGAAGCCACTAAAGAAGAGGAAAGAAAAGAAAGTCAATCAAGAAAAGGAAAAGAAAAGAAAGTCAGTCAAGAAGAGGAAAGAAAAGAAAGTCAATCAAGAAGAGGAAAGGAAAGAAAGTCAACCAAGAAGAGGAAAAGGAAAGAAAGACAATCAAGAAGAGGAAAAGAAAAGAAAGTCAATCAAGAAGAGGAAAAGGAAAGAAAGTCAATCAAGAAGAGGAAAGAAAAGAAAGTCTATCACGAAGAGGAACGAAAAGAACGTCTGTCAAGAAGAGGAAAGAAAAGAAAGTCAATCAAGACGAGGAAAGAAAAGAAAGTCAATCAAGAAGAGGAAAGAAAAGAAAGTCAGTCAAGAAGAGGAAAGAAAAGAAAGTCAGTCAAGAAGAGGAAAGGAAAGAAAGTCAATCAAGAAGAGGAAAACGAAAGAAAGTCAATCAAGAAGAGGAAAGAAATGAAAGTCAATCAAGAAGAGGAAAGAAAAGAAAGCCACTAAAGAAGATGAAAGAAAAGAAAGTCAATCAAGAAAGGAAAAGAAAAGAAAGTCAATCAAGAAGAGGAAAGAAAAGAAAGTCAATCAAGAAGAGGAAAGAAAAGAAAGTCAGTCAAGAAGAGGAAAGAAAAGAAAGCCACTAAAGAAGAGGAAAAAAAAGAAAGTCAATCAAGAAAAGGAAAAGAAAAGAAAGTCAATCAAGAAGAGGAAAGAAAAGAAAGTCAATCAAGAAGAGGAAAAGGAAAGAAAGTCAATCAAGAAGAGGAAAGAAAAGAAAGTCAATCAAGAAAAGGAAAAGAAAAGAAAGTCAGTCAAAAGAAAAGGAAAAGGAAAGATAGTCAATCAAGAAGAGGAAAAGGAAAGAAAGTCAATGAAGGGGAAAGAAAAGAAAGTCCAACAAGAAGAGAAATGAAAGAAAGTCAATCAAGAAGAGGAAAGAAAAGAAAGTCAATCAAAAACAGGAAAGAAAAGAAAGTCAATCAATAAAAGGAAAAGAAAAGAAAGTCAATCATGAAGAGGAAAGAAAAGAAAGTCAATCAAGAAGAGGAAAGAAAAGAAAGTCAATCAAGAAGAGGAAAGAATAGAAAGTCAGTCAAGAAGAGGAAAGAAAAGAAAGCCACTGAAGAAGAGGAAAGAAAAGAAAGTCAATCAAGAAAAGGAAAAGAAAAGAAAGTCAATCAAGAAGAGGAAAAAAAAGAAAGTCAATCAAGAAGAGGAAAGAAAAGAAAGTCAATCACGAAGAGGAACGAAAAGAAAGTCAATCAAGAAGAGGAAAGAAAAGTAAGTCAATCCAGAAGAGGAAAGAAAAGAAAGTCAATCAAGAAGAGGAACGAAAAGAACGTCTGTCAAGAAGAGGAAAGAAAAGAAAGTCAATCAAGAAGAGGAAAGAAAAGAAAGTCAATCAAGAAGAAGAAATAAAAGAAAGTCAATCACGAAGAGGAACGAAAATAACGTCTGTCAAGAAGAGGAAAGCAAAGAAAGTCAATCTAGAAAAGGAAAAGAAAAGAAAGTCAATCAAGAAGAGGAAAAGGAAAGAAAGTCAGTCAAGAAGAGGAAAGAAAAGAAAGTCAATCAAGAAGAGGAAAGAAAAGAAAGTCAATCAAGAAAAGGAAAAGAAAAGAAAGTCAATCAAGAAGAGGAAAAGGAAGAAAGTCAGTCAAGAAGAGGAAAGAAAAGGAAGCCACTAAAGAAGAGGAAAGAAAAGAAAGTCAATCAAGAAAAGGAAAAGAAAAGAAAGTCAGTCAAGAAGAGGAAAGTAAAGAAAGTCAATCAAGAAGAGGAAAGGAAAGAATGTCAACCAAGAAGAGAAAAAGGAAAGAAAGACAATCAAGAAGAGGAAAAGAAAAGAAAGTCAATCAAGAAGAGGAAAAGGAAAGAAAGTCAATGAAGAAGAGGAAAGAAAAGAAAGTCTATCACGAAGAGGAACGAAAAGAACGTCTGTCAAGAAGAGGAAAGAAAAGAAAGTCAATCAAGACGAGGAAAGAAAAGAAAGTCAATCAAGAAGAGGAAAGAAAAGAAAGTCAGTCAAGAAGAGGAAAGAAAAGAAAGTCCGTCAAGAAGAGGAAAGGAAAGAAAGTCAATCAAGAAGAGGAAAAGGAAAGAAAGTCAATCAAGAAGAGGAAAGAAAAGAAATCAATCAAGAAGAGGAAAGAAAAGAAAGCCACTAAAGTAGAGGAAAGAAAAGACAGTCAGTCAAGAAGAGGAAAGGAAAGAAAGTCAATCAAGAAAGGAAAAGAAAAGAAAGTCAATCAAGAAGAGGAAAGAAAAGAAAGTCAATCAAGTAGAGGAAAGAAAAGAAAGTCAGTCAAGAAGAGGAAAGGAAAGAAAGTCAATCAAGAAGAGGAAAAGGAAAGAAAGTCAATCAAGAAGAGGAAAGAAAAGAAAGTCAATCAAGAAGAGGAAAGAAAAGAAAGTCAGTCAAGAAGAGGAAAGAAAAGAAAGCCACTAAAGAAGAGGAAAAAAAAGAAAGTCAATCAAGAAAAGGATAAGAAAAGAAAGTCAATCAAGAAGAGGAAAGAAAAGAAAGTCAATCAAGAAGAGGAAAAGGAAAGAAAGTCAATCAAGAAGAGGAAAGGAAAGAAAGTCAAAAAGAAAAATGGTAGAATAAGAAATACTACAGAGAAAATAGAAAGAAAATGTAAGATAAATTTACAGCGAGATTAAGGAAGTGTAAAATAACGAAAAACCAATGAGAAGATTTTGGGGAAAGTTAAGCCAATAAAAAATGATGCTAACAATTAGAATTCAAATTTGAACGGAAATGAAGTGTGATAGAAGGTTTCAATGTTGCAATTCAAATCTTATGACATTTTGAAATGAAAATCTCAAACAAAACAATTTTTCATCGATAGTAATATGAAGGATAGGTAAATATAAACCAACTTAATATTATAAAAAATGTATTTATTGATCTATTTTTATATTGAGCCTTTTGTTAATCAATGTTATGACCAATGCTATTTTATTCCTTATTTGATATATATATATATATATATATATATATATACAATACAATTATATTGTAGAACTTTTGCATAATCTTAATTTATTGCAAATCGCCTGAAGACACCACCTGGTAGAAATCTAGGTCGCATAATAACTCCTTTTCCAATAAATAATATATGTAATATATATCATATATATTCTCTCTCTCTCTCTCTCTATATATATATATATATATATATATATATATATATATATACACACAGAGAGTGAGAAAGTGAGAGGATTTTAAAGTAAATTTTTCTCGTCAGATTCTCTACACACTTCAATATACGACTTCTTATGAAGAAAGATTGTAGCGAATAAGAAATTCATTAAAATCAATCTACATCTTCACTTAAAAACAATTCACAATGACCTGTGAAATGCTGGTTTTTCCAAAATAGAAAAATGATTGACCATGTGCTTGAAGAAAAAGTCGAAACCAAGTAGGTGTTAAATTGAGTTTTGACCAATGGGAGCGACTTGCAAGACTTGAGGACTTCGCGAGCAAGTGCGAAAATCTGAATACTATAAAAGGCCCCAGCCAGCCTCAATCACAGAGTGTCAGATGGGAGCCGCGAGACGAAACATCTAAAATGTAACTTCAACTTCAAGCAACTCGGACATTCTCTTTCTGTTTCTCCTTATCTCTTTCTACAATTACCACTACAAACATTTTGTACGAACTCTTGTACCCTTAACTTTCTCATTGAGCATTAATTTCTACGAATTCTTGTTATTCCTCCTTTAATAAAATTCTATTTTAAAATTCAAAATGTATATTATATTCTTACACTATTTCACACAATTCCATATATTCCTACCTGCCGACAACCAACCTTCTGATAATGATGAAGACCTTCTGATAATAATTCTGCATAAATCCTGGAAGCTGAAGGGAGTTCGGTTGAGTCTGATAGAAGGCCGAATCAGAGAAATATTAACCATCTCCCTACTATCTACAAGATACCCTAAATAATGTGGATGGCATTCTTTCTATTACAACTGATTACAGAATTTTAAGTTTTTCTTTGCAATGAGTCCTACATTTATACTTTAGATTTAAATCCTTTCACCCGTATTCGAAAACAACACGGTCCAACCCCAATGCAATATTTTCTTTATAAAAAAAAGGGCATAGCATTAATTTTCACGCGTGAGAAAGAAAAATAACGTCCCAAAATAGCTTAGCTACTGCCAATGAGGATAACATGACTATTTGTTTTCCATTTCTGACAAAAAAAAAACTCACAAAGGAGAAAGAGAGAGAGAGAGAAAGAGAGAGAAAGAGAGAGAGAGAAATTGCCATAAGTGATTTCTTGCCTGTGACAACAAACAAACTTCTGAATCACCGAAGCAAAACGCAAATCGTTCCCGTGATGCCCTGCGGCTGTTCAGATATTTGTTTTCTGATTGGGCCTCCATCGAATGCTTCCTGTCGCCATGTTGAGGAAATGTTAACTTGACATCATTAAAATCACGCGGTTTCTTCGGTGGACATGAGATTTGTTTATACATGTCTTTTCTTTACAAAGCAGAGAAACTTTATATATATATATATATATATATATATATATGCATGTATCATACTGTGCAAAATATACACATATATTATTTATATATATATTTGAAATTATTTGTTTGAACATTATTTTTGAACGATACTCGTATTTAAGTAGATATGCTGTTTATAATCAACCAGTATTATATATATATATATATATATATATATATATATATATATATATATATATATATTTCTAACAGCCTGCTTATTTACGATGAATTTTTGATAGAAAATATGTGTCATTCGGCAGGATTCGAATCTTCGACTATCCAAATAGAGAAAGCTACCAATTGATCTGGTGCATCTTAAACCTCTCGACCACGAATGACCAACAGTCTAAACGAAATCAAATCAAGCCTATATAGCACTTTTCGATTCATCGACTTGGCTTGTGATTTTAACAAAATGTATCGTAAATAATCAGTCCGGTAGAAATAAATATATAATACTGTTTGATTATAAACAGAATATCTACTTAAATACGAGTTCAAAAATAATGTTCAAGCAAATAAATTCATATTGTCGGTTTGTTTATAACAATTTCGTTAATCTTCGTTAATTTCCGTAATATATACATGGTTTTAAGGTCCTTTACAAAATGCAATACGTACATACATATATATGAATAAAATAAGTAATGAGCAGGTAGGAAAATTGTCTTTAATCTAACATGTTTCACTTTAACAAACTTCTTTGGGATTTTTTTTTAAAGACGAATGATTTTTAAAAAAATTTAGAGAATTTTAAGAGACAGTATGCTGATAAAAGTTTTATTTCATAGGTCAGATACGTGTCACGGCTTATAAATCAATGGGTGAATATTTTTTAATGTAGAGAAAAAACTTATGTCTGTGTATATGTTAGTGCCAGGTGTAATAAAAACAATAGATGTTTGTGTTTAAATGTAAGTGTATGTACGCGAAGATAATGCATATACCAAGCGTACTTAAACTATAAACGAATTAATTGTTTTTATATGTCGGTAACCTAAGAAGCCAGGTGCAAACGTGTGTGAACTCAACCTAACTATCAGCTTAATGGGTCATATTACAAAACTGATCGTCCGAATCCTGATGAATAGAGCGATAAGCAGAATCAGGCCAGAAATAAGACAAGAAAACACTGGAACAAGGAACGCCATATTTATGATTAGGATTCTCTCCAAAGGGGAAATACAAATGAAGAAGGACGTGTACCTATGTTTTATTGATTATGCAAAGGCGTTTGACAAAATACGCCAAAAAATAAGTGATGGAGATGCTCAACAGCCTTGACATTTTTGGGAAAGCCATAAGAGTAATCAAGAATCTCTACTGGCAGCAAGCCGCCTGCATACGGACAGGTAACGAATTCAACAGATATACAAAAATAGAAAGGAGCGTAAGACGAGGATTTGTCTTTTCACCGGATCTTTCAACGTGTACAGCGAGACTATTTTGAGAACCGTAGATGTTATGCCAGAATTTGTAATCGAAGGTCACAATTTAAACAACCTAAGGTACAGAGATAATACAGTGCTGATAGCAAACACGGAAAGGAAACTGCAAGACCTCCTACAGAAGGTAACTGAAGAGAGTAACAAAAAAGGATTATGCAAAGGCATTCGACAAAATAGGCCACAAAGGATAAATAGAGATGCTTAGCAGTCTCGACATATTTGGGAAAAACATAAGAGTAATCAAGAATCTCTACTGGCAGCAAACTGCTTGCATATGAACAGGTAACGAATTCAGTAGATTTACAAAGATAGAAGCGGGCGTAAGACAAGGGTGTGTTTTTACACCGGATTTATTTAACTTATACAGCGAGACTATTCTGAGGACCTTAGAACTTATGCCAGGATTCGTCAATGGTGGTCACAATCTGAACAACATAAGGTACGCAGATGACCTAATGCTGATAGCAGACAGAGAAAGGAAACTACAAGACCTCCTACAGAAGGTAGCTGAAGAGAGTGACAAAAAAGGACTACAAATAAATTGCAAGAAAACCGAATGCATGTTCATCAGCAAAAAGAGCAATCCAAAATGCAAAATACAGGTGGGTAATACTAAATCAAGCAGGTACAAAAATTTAAATACCCGGGAAATGTTCTAACGGAATGTGCGACACAGAGATCCGAAGGTGAATTGGCACGGCAAAGGAAGCATTCTAGAAGTTGAGTAAAGTTTTAAAATACAGAAAAATTTCACTAGAAACAAAGAAGAGAGTACTGCTATGTGATGTCAGTTCTTCAATATGGCAGTGAATGCTTGACCATATCATCAAAGAAGAAGGAAAAACTTGAAGCAACTGAAATGTGGTTCTACAGAAGGATGCTGCGGATATCATGGACCGAGCATGTGAACAATGATGAGGTTTTGGAAACTATGGAAACGAAAATGAAATTAATACTGAGCATCAGGAAAAGACAGTTAAAGTTCCTGGGACATGCAATGAGGAAGGGGCGCTTGGAGAACCTGATACTAACAGGACAGATAGAAGGAAAAAGAGGAGATGAATGACAGAACGTTGGTTAAGTGATGTTACAGGAGAAAGCGTGCAGTAAGTTGCTATTATTTTCTGCGGTAGACTGGTCGCCAACCAAGGCTATAGAACTAAATTTGTCTTGCTATTTAACTCATAGCTGGAGGGAGAAGAGTCGGATTAATACCTTTCTAAGGGTATTTGCCCCTAAGTGAATCCAACGCAAAGATTTCAATTATTTGCGTTATTTCTAAAGCATGGTTGGGTTTTATTTTTTAGTCCGTCATATATATTTTATTTTAAACATTATTTTTACCGGGTAACGGGTATTATCTTAAACAATATTTATTTCGTGCACTGGCTTGCATATTAAAGAAAATTTAAATTAATAATGTGTGTGTGTGTGTGTGTGTGTGTGTGTGTGTGTGCGCGCGCGCAGCAATTATTCATTTAAATATTTACTTATTTAATGATCAATATTGTTACGACCAATCATAAATCCCATCGGCATCATTCAATAATTTTATCATATATAATCATTACTGTGAGAAAGTGAATGCATGCTGTTGACAGATTAGATATTTCTGACGCAATATATGACATCAACATGAAAGTTTTGATTTCACCTGTCCATTTAAGAATTCTACCTCTAATTATTAGGCTGATGTTTCCGTTTTGAATCAATTTGCGGTGTTGGGTGAAACTATCTCTGACGCAACCTATTCCATGTTCAACTCATTAATTGCTATACTGAATCTAAACTTATTTATAAATGGAACTTTGTGTGTGTGTGTGTGTGTGTGTGTGTGTGTGTGTGTGTGTGTGTGTGTGTGTGTGTGTGTGTGTGTGTCCGTTACCTATAGACGTCAAAATAGCTGAACCGATCTTGTAAATTTACACAGTTGTACTATAAGGGCCTGCGAGTGTTCTTAGCTAGGTTTTGTGTCGAACTATCCCCGATAAATATCGAAAATCGATAATCGAAAAAATCAGGTCATAGAAGGAGTGGTCCGATTTTAATCAAATTTTATACACTCATAGACAAAGACTTAAGAAACAATAATCAGAAGTTTTAAGGTTGCAGTTCTTACAATAGTGCAGAAAATCGATAATATATATATATAAAAGGCAAGATGTTTGTGTGTGTGTGTGTGTGTGTCTGTTTATCTGCCGATATGTCTGTATTTTTTTAGCTCTTTTATTTTAGTTTTTGCTTCGGGTTTGGCTCTAAGTACGTATAATTGTAGTTCTTAGTCTCAGCCATGATACCATTTACTCAGAGGACTTATTTAGCCTTCAAAATTCAGTTTACGACGAAAAAAACTTATTTGATATCGATACCAGGAAATCAAAAATTGACTTACATCCACTCATTTTTCTTTCTGTCTACGATTTCGCTTCAACTGGAAACAACTATTGCTTTTTAGTCTTTCGTGCCAATGTCGAAAGACTATGTGCCCCAGAACCATGGATCAGTTTTAAAGCTTTCATTACACCCGAAAAACGCCGGGCTAAACTGCTAGTATATATATATATATATATATATATATATATATATATATATATATATATAGGTGCGATTGATAAATTGTCGCAATTATTTTATTATTTCAAATATTCTTTAAAGCTTTCATTACACCCGAGCAACGCCGGGCTATACTGCTAGTTTGTTATAATTGATTCATACATCGAATTATTTTAAATATTTAGCGCTTATTAATGTTTTCGAAAATTTACCTTATTTCACTCGGACGACATTAACTTCTATTCTGAGGTTACCTATCATTTGTTATGGTATTCTATTTTTTAGATGATTTTCGTCGAAGAAATTCAAGTTTATTCTTTTCTGTTTTATGTTGGGGTGCAGTGGATATCGGCTCGGAACGAAAAATCGGGGAGCCGATTTCGAATTCCTGTTGAATTCCTAGCAAACACTTAGGCGCAAATATCCTTGGGAAAGGTATTAATCCGTCTCTTATTTCCAGTTATGGGTTAAATAACAGAACAGACTGGGTTCTATAGCCATGTCTGGCAACAAGTCTGCCGCAAAAAAGTAATGAAAACCTACTCCTGGATAATCTTCTCCGAAGTCATTCATGTTTCTTTAAAGACATGATCACCCAAAGCTTGTATCACGTATGCCAGGTAACTGACTGACTGAATATAATAGTTGGAAACATAATTAAAATTTCTACCGGGTATAAAGTGGGGGATCGTTTTTCTATTGTTATGAAGTAATAAACTGATGCCCCACTAATTATACTTAATATAATAATGTAATATAATCTATCTCTTCTTTCTCCGACTATGAGTTAAATGGCAGGAAAGATTGGACTCTAGAGCCTTGGCTGGCAACCAGTCTACCGCAGAAAGTAATGCCAACCTATTGCGGGATAATCTTCTGCCACGTCAGTCATGTCTTTTTGGAGACATGATCGCCCAAAGCGTGTATCACGTATGTCACTTAACTGATTGACTGAATATAATAGTTGGAAACATAATTAAAACTTCTAATTGGTATAAAGTGGGGGATCTGTTTTCTATTGTTATGAGGTAATAAACTGATTATAAATCTTTGGGCGATCATGTCTCGAAAGAGACATGACTGACTGGACAGAAGATTACCCCGCAGTAAGTTGCTATTACTTTTGTCAACCAAGGTTATAGAACCCAGTCTGTCTTGTGATATAACCCGTAGCTAGATTGGAGAGACGGATTAATACATTTCCAAGGGTATTGAGCGAAAGTGAATGCAGCAAATTCAACTGCAATTCGAACTCGACTCTCCGATTTTCCGTTCTGAAACGATATCCACTGCACCAAAACACACATACTGATCGCAAATATTATTTCACTCCAAGAAATTATAAATTGTTCATCAAAGTTTGTTTTCTTATTAAACTTTTGGCACTCTTTCGAAATTATGAATTTTAAATCAAAATTTATTTAGCTTGCCATGAAATTAATAAACAGAACAACTTCTACATTATTGAACACAATCCGAAGTTGTCGGATTGTTGGAAAAGGACATAGATCTTTGGAGGATGTTCCAATATGTATTTATTTGATTGTAAATGCCATGATGAATTTCGTTGACCCAGAAATATCAGTTCACACGCAAACAATCGAAAGTACTAGGCGGAAAGCCAAAATATCCATGTTCGGGAATCATCCAAGCATGATAGACTCTTCTTTGTGCGAATTCCTTTAGAGAGGTAAAGCAAAAAAAAAAAAATAATAATAATAATAAATTAATTTTGAACAAATTTTAAAGGATATTTCTGAATTTAAGTAAATACTAGCAGTATAGCCTGGCGTTGCTCGGGTGTAATGAAAGCTTTAAAACTAATGCATGGTCCTGGTGCTCAGACTCAGCCTAAAGAATATTTATGTGGAGTTTGGTGAGAATCGGATAAAAATTGTGGATTTGTATAAAGAACATACAGACAAATAAACAGACACACAAACATCTTGATTTTATATATATATATATATATATATATATATATATATATATATATATATATTATGTATTATCGATTTTCTGCACTATTGTAAGAACTGCAACCTTGAAACTTCTGAATATCGTTTCTTATGTCTTTGTCTATGAGTGTATGAAATTTAATTAAAATCGGACCACTCCTTCTATAACACGACTTTTTCGATTATCGATTTTCGATATATATCGGAGGTACCTCGACACAAAATCTAGCTAAGAACACTCGCAGGCGTTTATAGTACAACTGTGTAAATTTTCAAGAAAATCGGTTCAGCCGTTTCGGAGTCTATAGGTAACGGACACACACACAGACACAGATTAAGTGCCATTTATAAATAAGTTTAGATTAGATGAATACTATATATTTTGGAATTAATTAACGGAAAAAATCCTAAAAATAGATATGAATTATTTTTTTTAATATCTTTTTTACCCAAACTTATTTACTTTAGTTTCTCACATATGACAGGATATCTGACATGCGCACTCGACACATAAACATGGACAAAAAAAAAATGGTGGGTAACAACTTCCGTTTGTGTACGAAATTTTGTAACCACATGTAGTCTGGTACTTATATATATAAAAGGCAATCTGTGAGTCTGTGTGTGACTGTTCCCTATGCACGCCTACATTTTTTAAGCTACGCCATTCAAACTTTCTAGAGACATCTACAGGGAAGCCAGGTCGACACATACTTTTTGAGTTTAACTTCAGCAATTTTCCCTTTCGTACATTTTGGCCAATGGAGCAGATTGTTTACATTTGCTCCGTAAAACATCTAAGATGGTTGCTAGATTACGTCACAGAAATCAAATCACACGTGTCAAACGCGACTAAAATATTTTTTATAAAAAAAATGAGCCTTTATATTTAATTTTTATTAATTAAAAAATACATTTGGTCAACAAAAACACGTGAATATTTTTCCACGTAATACTGAAACAAAAGAAATATTTTTTAAAAAAAGTGTTTTTTCAAACAAAAACAAAATATGTAAAAAGAAATGGCATCTTCTTCTACTACTAAAATGTTCTGAGTTGCACGGGCAACGCCGGGCTATGGTGCGAGTTTAATATATTTAGATATACTTGACAAAATCCAAATCACTTTTTTTTACACTCTTTTACAGGTCGGGGATACTAAAATCAAGCAGGTACAGAAGTTTAAATATCTGGAAAGCGTTCTAAGACGGAAAGTGCGACACAGAGATCCGAAAGCGAATTGGCATGGTAAATGACGCGTTCCAGAAGCTGATTAGAGTATTAAGACACAAAAATTTCGCTAGAAACAAATAAAGAGTTCTGAATTGTTATGTGTTGTCAGTTCTTCAATATGGCAGTGAATGCTGGACAATATCATCAAAGATGAAGAAAAGACTTGAAGCAACTGAAATGTGGATCTACAGAAGCATAATGGATATAAAGTGGGTGATCAATTGCATATGTCAATCAATATGTAAACTGACCCCTCACTTTGTTGTCACAGCTGTTTCTATACATATATATTTCTGAAATCCAAAAACACAAGGATGCATTTCAGAAACTGAGTAGAGTATTAAGAGACAGGAAAATTTCACTAGAAACTAAGAAGAGAGTACTGGATTGTTATGTGATGTCAGTTCTTCCATAGTGCAGTGAATGCTGGACAATATCATCGAGGATGAAGGAAAAACTTGAAGCAACTGAAATCTGGTTCTACAGAAGGATGCTGAGGATATCGTGGATCGCGCATGTAATCAATGATGAGGTTTTGGAAAGGATGGAAACGAAATGGAAATTAATAGTCAGCATCAGGAAGACAGCTGAAGTTCCTGGGACATGCATTGAGGAAGGAGGGCTTGGAGAATCTGATACTAACAGGCCAGATAGAGGGTAAAAAGAGACAGGGGAAAGCAACGGATAACATATTTGAAAGACCTAATCAGGTAGATGACGGAACGTGGGTTGCGTGGTGTAACAGGAGAAAGCGTGCTAAGAGCCACCAGGAATAGGGAGATGTGGAAAGCAATGATCGCCTACGTCCTGAAAGGACAGAGCACATATATGGAAAATATATATGCCAACTGTTTATAAGAAAGATAATGTGGTTATAAAATGGGGGATCAAATCCATATTATAATCAATATATAAAACGATCCCTCATTTTGTGGCCATGGTAGTTTCTATACATTTATATTCTAGATATATGGGCTTGAGCTAGTGGATGGCAAAGCGGGGTTTGGGTGGTGTAACAGGAGACAGCGTACTGAGAGCCATTATGGATAGGGAGACGTGGAAAGCCATGATCGCCTACGTCCTGAAAGGACAAGAAGAAGGAGACACTCTTTTAAAATTATAAATTTGTGAGCGTATATTGTAAAACAAAATGAACATGACATGTACTTTGCGCAAGATAAAACAGCAACTGAATTATCGAACACAATCTGAAGTTTTTATGTCGAATTGTTGGAATAGATTTAAGTCTTTGAAAGATGGTAACAATTATATTCATCTGACTGTAAATATCTGTTCACATGAGAACAATCGAAAATGCCAGTGAGAGCTTCTTAGAATTCCACTTGAACTCTTGCATTCACTTACGCCCAAATAAACTTGGGGAAGTTATTAATCCTTCTCTTCACTCCAGTTATGGGTTAAATAATAGGATAGTTTAGGTTCTATAACCTTGGCTGGCAACCAGTCTACCGAAGAAAGTAATGGCAACCTACTGCGGGAAAATCTTCTGGCCACTCAGTCATGACTCTTTCGAGACATGATCGCCCAAAGTGTTTATCACGTATGGCACTTAATTGACTGATTGAATATAATAGTTGGAAACATAAAACTTCTACTGGACATAAATTTGGGAATCGGTTTTCTATTGTTATGAAGTAATAAACTGATCCCCCACTTTATGTTCAGTCATGTCTCTTTTGGGACATGATCGCCCAAAGCGTGTATCACGTAAGGCAAATAACTGACTGAATATAATAGGTGGTAACTTAAAACTTCTACTGGGCATAAAGTAGGGGAACGGTTTTCTATTGCTATGAAGTAATAAATTGATCCCCCAGTAATTATAGTTAATATAATAATGTAATATACTATATCTCTTCTCCCTCCAGCTGTGAGTTAAATGGCAGAACAAATTGGGTTCTATAGCCTTGGCTGTCAACCAGTCTACCGCAGAAAGCAATGCCAACCTACTGCGGGAAAATCTTCTGGCCACTCAGTCATGTCTCTTTTGAGACATGATCGCCCAAAGTGTTTATCACGTATGGCACTTAATTGGCTGACTAAATATAATAGTTGGAAACATAAAACTTCTACTGGGCATAAAGTGGGGGATCGGTTTTCTATTGTTATGAAGTAATAAACTGATCCCCCACTCATTATACTTAATATAATAATGTAATATAATCTCCCTCTTCTCCCTCCAGCTATGAGTTAAATGGCAGGACAGATTGGATTCTATAGTCCTGCCCGGCATCCACTATAAATGACAACCTATTGCGGGATAATCTTCTGCCCAGTCAGTCATGTCTCTTTCAAGACATGATCGCCCAAACTGTGTATTACATGTCGCACTTAACTGACTGACACTTTTCTTTCTTTCCAACGGAAATTTTCTGTCTCTTAATACACTGCTTAGCATCTGCAAAGCATCTTTGATGATGCCAATATGCCGTCGGATTTTAGTGTAGCAGTTTCCGTTGTTTCTTAGAATACTTCCCAGGTAACTATTATGTTGGCAATAAGAAGAAACAAGTGGCTCGCTCACTAGAGGCCCAGAGATATTTACTCTTCTCCCCCACTTGAGAGAGATGTGACACAAGGTCTTTTTTTAAGGTGGGGAACCTGAGCGCGTACGCCCAGGTACTGGTCCCATCGCCTGAATAACGTTTATGGCTAGCGTTCTAATATATGAACGATAGGTTTCAACACCGCAGAAGTCATTCGTTTTTGACCGTCTGGGGAAAATAGGTTTCAGCCTTGTGAGTAATTTCTGGCTCGGCTTTTCTGCAATAACGATTTCAAAATTCTTCATTCCTCTTCTTGTGTTCTATCTCGTTGTGTTCGACTGTTCTTTGTTCTTCTGGATTTTGGCAGGTGTTTCTCTCACGTTCCGTATGTTTCCGTCTTGGATTCATTTTTCGTCGAGTGATCAGCATCAATTTTACAGGTGTCGGTCACGTAACCTGTTCGCTTTTGCCCGACGTGAAGACTGAGGTTGGAGGAATATTCGTGGGGGTGTCAAGAAAGAAAATAAATAAAGATAGATAGATAGATAGATAGATAGATAGATAGATAGATAGATAGATAGATAGATATGAACTGATTGAGATAGATAGATAGATAGATAGATAGATAGATAGATAGATAGATAGATAGATAGATAGATAGATTATATGAACAGGCGATAGATAGATAGATAGATAGATAGATAGATAGATAGATAGATAGATAGATATGAACAGATTATAATAGATAGATAGATAGATAGATATGAACAGATTATAATAGATAGATAGATAGATGTGAAGAGACTGATTAGATAGATAGCTAGATAGATAGATAGATAGATAGATAGATAGATAGATAGATATGAACGTTGGGATGGGATAGATAGATAGATAGATAGATAGATAGATAGATAGATAGATAGATAGATAGATATGAACTGATTGAGATAGATAGATAGATAGATAGATAGATAGATAGATAGATAGATAGATAGATATGAACAGACTGAGATAGATAGATAGATAGATAGATAGATAGATAGATATTATGAACAGACTAAAGATAGATAGATAGATAGATAGATAGATAGATAGATAGATAGATAGATAGATAGATAGATAGATATGAACTGATTGAGATAGATAGATAGATAGATAGATAGATAGATAGATAGATAGATAGATAGATAGATAGATATGAACTGATTGAGATAGATAGATAGATAGATAGATAATGAACAGGCTGAGATAGATAAGACAGGACAAATGAAAAAGAGATTTAATAAACCGTTATCTTTTACTGAATAGCTATCAATTAATTTCTTTTAATTGTGTTAACCTCTTTTTTAGCGTCCTCGAGTAATAATTGTTCTTATAATAAACATTCATTGTATATATTATATGTTGGGCGAGCTCGAAGTCACAAATCAATGTGACCGAGGGTTTGTGTGTCCCGGCATTGATCATGCTACCTAACGTGCACTCTCCCACAGAATGTAACTGTCCACTCATCATCAGTTGTACGGTTAGACACAAGCTGCTTGGCAGGAGATACCATTAGCTACATTGAAGAATCTTGTGATGTCAATGCCTGATAGAATGAAGGCTGTAATCAAAGCAAAAGGCTATTATACTAAATATTAAATTTATTTTGTAACAAGTATTTTTTCTTGTTAAGCATTTGTTGAGTAAATCAAATAAAATTACTTTAATTAAATTGTTTATTTTCTATCAATATACCTCATAAAAGATGAAATAGTTCTTGTCCTCATACTTTTGCACAGTACTGTATACATATATATATATATATATATATATATATATATATGTATGTATGTATGTAGTATATATATATATATGTATATATATATATATATATATGTATGTATGTATGTAGTATATATATATATATGTATATATATATATATATATATATATATGTATGTATGTATGTATATATATATATATATATATATATATATATATATATAAAGTGAGAATGTATTTATACATATATATGGAAAGAAATGGCGTTGTAGTAGATATATATCAGTAATAGATATATATAGAGAAAGTAGATATATAATTCTATATATAGAGAGAGAGATGGGAAGAGAAAGAGAGAGAAGGAGTAGATATATACATATATCTATATATAGAGAGAGTTAGCGTAGTAGTAGATATATATTAGTCAAAGATATATAAATATACATATAGAAAGAAAGGGACAGTGATAGAGTAATAAATACATACATATATATAAATATATATATAAATATATATGTATATATATATATATGTGTGTGTGTGTGTATACATATATATATATATATAGAGAGAGAGAGAGAGAGAGAGAGAGAGAGAGGTGAAAGAGAAAAAAGTGGTAGAGAGTTGACATATATATATATATATATATATATATATAAATTAAAAAAGGATTAATTCAGTGATGTTGGATGATCATTTCGATATGAAAATCCCCACGGGGGATAACACATCACCTCAGCAACAGAAAAATCCTTTCAGAAACTGGAGAAAAATCAGCCTAATTTTAATATTAATTAGGATCGGGTTTTTGGAATTTACCTTCCTGCTTTTTCCGCTTGGATTAATGCATCTGAATTAATATATATATATATATATATATATATATATATATATATATATACCATAAAAGAAACAAAAGGAATTGTGGTATATCAATTTTAGTCAAGATTGGGTAAAAAGAGGTAAGAGAAAGGCAAGTGATTAACCCACGTTTTCCCCCGCCTTTTCCCCCATTCCAGGAACACGTGTTGCTACAATGGCACCTCTTTTTCTGAAACTTTTCAGCTTTACCACCTCAAATATAACACCTTTGTCAATACACAGATCAAGCGTGAAAATTTATTTCACCGGCGCCGATGACTGGGGACGTTTGGAGAATCGTTTTCCGTGAGTTTAGCAGGATGTCTGTCGTTAAAAATAAAGATAAATTTGATAACCGTTTATTTTCTTTCCCACGGCTTGCTTCTTAAGACTTTATTGGAGTAGATAGACTAAACTATCGCCCGGTTCACACTCCACCCACGTCTATTGAACAGGTGAAGAGGCTCATCCCTTGTTTCCTGTTTAGGATGTGGTCTCCGGTTTTCTCTTTTCCAATCTTTTCATTCTTTTTTTTTATTTATTTTTTTGCAATTAGTGTAGATAGACTAAACTATCGATCGGTTCACACTCTACCCACGTCTATTGAACAGGTGAAGAGGCTCATCCCTTGTTTCCTGTTTAGGATGTGGTCTCCGGTTTTCTCTTTTCCAATCTTTTCATTCTTTTTTTTTATTTATTTTTTTGCAATTAGTGTAGATAGACTAAACTATCGCCCGGTTCACACTCCACCCACGTCTATTGAACGGGTGAAGAGGCTCATCCCTTGTTTCCTGTTTAGGATGCGGTTTCCGGTTTTCTCTTTTCCAATCTCTTCACTCTTACGTAGCCCCCTGCACGTCAGTGGCTTTACCGCCTTGCTCGGGGTGATATGATTAAAAAAAAAAGTTATGATAGTCGGAACGTACTGCCCACGAAACCCCCAACCGTTGGTGCCCAAGCCTGATTGATGGGCCCTCAGCCAGTGCTTTGTGACCCTCGCTATCTTGTAAACAGTTGCTTATATTTTCTTTACCTTGCTCTACAAAATAACCGAAGCACAACTATCAACTCCTGGTCAATACCTAAAGTGGAGTGACCCCGTTTGAGTATACCTGGTGTGGCAAGTTGTATGCGATAATGGCTAAGTGTCAGAAATTAGAGAGCCAAGTAGAAACTACAGTCGGGTTCGTTACATTGTGAAATCTATTAATCCATCTCCCTCTCATATGGATTAAACAGTAGGACGTATTTAAAAAAAAAACTTAGCTATTCTCAAAACATTGTTAATGCAATATTCAAGTGGAGAATTTTTCGTAAAATTTCAAATATTTCAGTTTTAAATAACCCAAAATGTGTTGATAATCCGTAAATAATAAAGAAAACAAATAAATAAAGGACTATTGGCTTTATGCATGCATCGATCTTCGTAGTAAATATCCCTGAGATAATTTTGAACCGAGCCCTTTATTCAGTTTGCGTTAATAAGACATTCTTATTCCGTTTTCATGAAAAGTAACCAGATACCCTGAGTTCATGCCTTCTCATCTCGGATTCCCCATGCCATGTAAACTTCAGTGAATCAGCCTAATTTCTTTCGTGCTTTTTTAGTAACTTTCATATCTTGGTATTTTTTCGAACTATTGTTCTCATCGTCGTTGATGTAGATATTGTTATAGACATATCGTTTCGACCAAGTACCCTTTGGTCATCATCAAGTGACCATTGATTGGCCGATATAGATTATTTGCAAAGTTATGATTTTGATTATTTGGTCGAAAATTTTGGTCTATAATAAAGTCTATATCAACCAAGATGAGAACAATGATCAACAAGATAATCCATATCAACAGACACCTGATGATGACCAGAAGCTACTTGGTCGAAACCTTAAAGTAAATTACAATCGAAGAGATTCTTCCCAAGAACCACAATTCGATGGAATCAGCTCCCAAGTGAGTGCTTTAACGATAACTATAATCATAATTGTTATCGTTTCCTTATAAACTACACCTCTGTTTACAACGAAATGCATACAAAAATAAATTCACTCTTTGTTTACCACTAGACTTGTAGTCCTAGGTATGACGATAAACTACATCCGGTAGCAAGCTTCTGATCGGAAATTGAAGCTTTGGAAAGCGTGGAATCATTTCTTAATTGCTGTTGTTTCTGGACCTACCCTGACGCTGCATGGTAGCACCTTTTAGGGTCCCAGCTATGAGAGACTATTGAACCACTAAACAAAACACTTCTTTTTCATGTACCGTATCGCTTCAGGACATAGGCAAACATGGACTCCCACTTGGCTTTGTCTCTTGTCGCTCTCAATAATTTTTCTCATGGTATCTCTTCCAAGCCCCCCTCCGCCATCCATTTGTTCAAGCCCATAAATCTAGAATATATATGGATAGAAAGTACCATGACCACAAAGTGAGTGTTCAGTTTATATATTGATTAATATAGAGAATTGATCCCCCATTTATATCCACATTATAATTTCTGTTTTGTTTATCAAATTCTGAATAGGTATGAATCCACCTCTTCTCATGACTGATTAGCTCCACAGGAATGCCTTTAGTTTTATTTCTTCTTCTTCTTCAAGTGCCGTGTCCCTTCAGGACGTAAGCGATCATGGACTTCCACTTGGATCTGTCTCTTGTCGCTCTCAATAATTTTTCTCTTGGGATCTCCTCCAAGCCCCATTCTGTAATCCATTTTCTCTAGCCCATAAATCTAGAATATAAATGAATAGAAGGTAACATGACCGCAAAGTGAGGGATCACTTTATATATTAATTATAATATAGAATTAATCCCCCACTTTATATACACATAATTTCTGTTTTGTTTATCAAATTCTGAATAGGTATGAATCCACCTTTTCTCATTTGTGATTAGCTGCACAGGAATGCCTTTAGTTTTATTTCTTCTTCTTCTTCTTCTTCTTCATGTGCCGTGTCCCTTCAGGACGTAAGCGATCATTCACTTCCATTTTGTTCTGTCTCTTGTCGCTCTCCATATTTTTTTCTCTTGGTATCTTTTCCAATCCTCGCTCCGTCAATCATTTGCTCAGACCTAACAAGTACGTCTCGTGCTGCTTTCCCCTGTCTCTCCTTCCATTTATCCTACCTGTGAGTATTAAGTTCTCCAGGCCCTCCTTCCTCATTAGGTGTCCAAGGAACCTCATTTGTCTCTTCCTGATATTTAGTATCAGTTTTCTTTTCGTTTGCGTCCTTTCCAACACTTCATCGTTGCACATGTGCTCTATCCATAAACTAACCAGCACCTATATCCTTAAAGAGACACATGGCCCGGTGGATACAGACATTATTTAGTTCCTGTGACTTAACCCAAGAGTTGTGAGTTCAATACCATGTTCCAGCAGGGGTGAGCAAATAACCTACAAGGTTAGCGGGAGAAAACTAAATGACTACCAGATGTGGCTCTACACAAGGGATAGGAAAGTGTTTTTTATACAAACATATCGCCCAAGGCAAAGCGGTCTACTGCCACTGATGGGCAGGGGGTTACATAGGAGGAAAGTTATGAGAAAGAGCGAAAGGTTACAGGGCGTGTCAGGAAGTGCGTAAGAGAAGGGTTGAGATACTGAGAGTGCAGTGGACAGAGAAAGGAGCATTACAGAGAATGCAAGTTAGCAAGATAGGAGATGACTCTTGACTTTACACTTAAACTCCTGGAGATTGTAGCAAGTGAATGCAAGACAATTCCACAGGTGGTAAGTGCGAGAAAAGAAGCTATGATACACCCCTGTGATTGTAATAAAGGGTTCGGTTCGAAATTCCTAGGAGAAGTAACCCGGAATGTACAACAGAAGAAAAGTCGTACAAATGCAACAAAGATGAGGCACAATAGTCCGAATAATGTAAATACTGTAAATACCACCTCATCTCAGAAATATAGACAAATAGAATGATCTATTATTAAACGTCGTACAAATGGCAACAAAGATGAGGACAATAGTCCGAATAATGTAAATACTGTAAATACCACCTCATCTCAGAAATATAGACAAATAGAATGATCTATTATTAAACGTCGTACAAATGGCAACAAAGATGAGCACAATAGTCCGAATAATGTAAATACTGTAAATACCACCTCATCTCAGAAATATAGACAAATAGAATGATCTATTATTAAACGTCGTACAAATGGCAACAAAGATGAGGACAATAGTCCGAATAATGTAAATACTGTAAATACCACCTCATCTCAGAAATATAGACAAATAGAATGATCTATTATTAAACGTCGTACAAATGGCAACAAAGATGAGCACAATAGTCCGAATAATGTAAATACTGTAAATACTACCTCATCTCAGAAATATAGACAAATAGAATGATCTATTATTAAACGTCGTACAAATGGCAACAAAGATGAGGACAATAGTCCGAATAATGTAAATACTGTAAATACTACCTCATCTCAGAAATATAGACAAATAGAATGATCTATTATAAAACGTCGTACCTCATCTCAGAAATATAGACAAAAACATATATCGTATTTGTATTACATGAAATTTCCAAAGAAAAATAATATTTGATATTAAATGACTCATGTGGAGTTGATATGCCGTTTTACAAACAAATCTGTCAAAATATTGTCTCGTATAGAAAAGCATTTGTAAAAATATGCTTAGGGGACATTTAATATAATTTAGTACACACCACATATCTTGATAATCTCAGTAGAGTGTTACAATCGCTAACGTCCTTCAGGAAGTGTTTGGGTTTGAGATTTGTTTAACAGCATAATAACCTCTGTGGGTTATTTAATGCCAAAAAGGTGGGGGGTTTATGTATTTCTTTTAATTTGGTTACAGTGAAAATATTAATTTAGTCAGATTTTAATTAAATTTTTGAGTCTTTATTTTTATTCTTTATTTTAGAAAACTGAAAATGTCTTCCAGTTTTGTATTCAAAAATGTCTTGCTGGAATTTTGTTTTTTCAAAAATATGTCATGGTAACATTTTTTTTTCTTCAAAAACGTATTGTTGGTAATATTTTTCCTTCAAAAATGTATATATTTCTATAAAAAGTCAATTTTTATGTATATATTTCTATAAAAGTGTATCTATATATATATATTCATAATGTTTTGACCCGAGTTTGGTGGTTAGCTATTTGCCCATAGCTTGAACCCTAACAGGTGTTACCACTCAGGGTCAGTGTGGACCTTAGAATAACAGTAATTAAGAGGTGGTTCCATGATCTTCACAACCTTCCAGTCAAAGGTCTTGCTGCCGGATGCAGTTTATCGTCATGCCTCAAGGAAAGGGGCGCATTTTTTTTAAATTTTTGTCACTCTAATAGGATTTTTAGATTCATTTGTCGTTTCAGTGCTTATAAAAGAATTTTCGCTTCACATGAAATCAACATTCAGCGCATTTAGTTGTAAATATCGCACATTTGTCGTTCCAAGACCCAACTTCGAAATCATCTAACATTCACTGCCAGAATATTGGAACATCGATTTAACGTCAACAAAGAAGTGACATGGCAGAATCATTCTCTTTTAATGATAGAAAGCGAATCTGGATACCCGCTCGCTGACCACTGAAACGTTTTGTTTTGTTTTTGTTTTGTTTTTTTTTTTGTTTTTGCTTTAACTTGTTTCCCAAGGTCTTCTTTCCATTTTATCGTTTGACGTCTGACGGGAAAATGCGAACCCCTGGGACAAGTTAATTTTTAGTTGTTGTCAATAAAAGCGTCGCACGTGTCTCCGGGGACGTTTCGGGGAAAGAAATGGTGAAGGCTTTTGAAAAACCGAAATCAAACAAAACAAAAATAAATGGCTAAAGGTAAATTAAACATGAAACTAGTGGTTTCTTTATTCACGGAGAGGTTTATGAATTTTAGCGAAATTACAGGTTAAGGGGCCATTACTTCCATTTTTTCATTGTTCCCATCTCTACAAACACACATCCACACGTACATACGATTAAAGTACGCAGAATGTTTTAAAATATTTAACCACGTTAACCCCATACATGAAAGTCAAGGCACAAAGACAATGTGTGAAAGAAACATTATAATGCTATCCACTATATAGAATCCTGGGCATGACGATAAACTGCATCCGGCAGCAAAGCCTCTAATTGGGAGGTTGTGAGTAGCATGGAACCACCTCTTAATTGCTGTTGTTCTCAGGTTCATCCTGACCTGGAGTGGTAGTACCTGTTAGGGTCCCAGCTTTGGGCAAATAATTAACCCCCAAACTGGGTTCAAACACTATGAAAGTATAAAAATAATTTTATAGATATATATTTATAAAAATAGACTTTTGTAGAAAAATACCCATTTTTGAAGGAAAACATAGTTATTCTCAGTAAAACATTATTGAATACAAAACCGGAAGACATTTTCAGTTTTCTAAAAAAAAAAATAAAATAAAATAAAAACAAAAAAATTTAATCAAAATCTGACTAAATTAAACCTTCTCACTATAACTGAACATTAAAAAAAAACTTAAAATTTCACCTTTTTGGCATTAAATAACCCACAGAGGTGTTGCTATGCCGTTAAACAAAACTCAAACTCTACCATTATATGACCAGGTTGAAAATGAATTTTCATAAATCTTTTTACCCCAAGCAAAGCGGAAACACTAGTGATATGCAGGGGGCTATAAAAGAGTCAATGTTTACGCAGGAGTCGAATGAAGAGAATGATGAACAAATTACAAGGGGTGTCAGAGAAAGGGCATTAGAAGAATGGGAACATTGGTGTGAAGACAGTTGCGAAGGTAGAGAGGAAGGAGAAGAAGATACACGGAATGATGTAGAAAGGACGAGGGAAGGACTGGAGTCAAGTGGATAAGAGATGGGAATTGACATTGCATTTAAATTCCTGGAGGTTGTGAAGGTAGAGAGAAAAGAAAAGAAGATACACGGAGTGATGTAGAAAGAACGAGGGAAGGACTGGAGTCAAGTGGATAAGAGATGGGAATTGACATTGCATTTAAATTCCTGGAGGTTGTGAAGGTAGAGAGAAAAGAAAAGAAGATACACGGAATGATGTAGAAAGAACGAGGGAAAGACTGGAGTCAAGTGGATAAGAGATGGGAATTGACATTGCATTTAAATTCCTGGAGGTTGTGAAGGTAGAGAGAAAAGAAAAGAAGATACACGGAATGATGTAGAAAGAACGAGGGAAAGACTGGAGTCAAGTGGATAAGAGATGGGAATTGACATTGCATTTAAATTCCTGGAGGTTGTGAAGGTAGAGAGAAAAGAAAAGAAGATACACGGAATGATGTAGAAAGAACGAGGGAAAGACTGGAGTCAAGTGGATAAGAGATGGGAATTGACATTGCATTTCAAATTCCTGGAGGTTGTGAAGGTAGAGAGAAAAGAAAAGAAGATACACGGAGTGATGTAGAAAGAACGAGGGAAGGACTGGAGTCAAGTGGATAAGAGATGGGAATTGACATTGCATTTAAATTCCTGGAGATTGTGAAGGTGCAGAGAAAAGAAAAGGAGATACACGGAGTTATGTAGAAAGAACGAGGGAAGGACTGGAGTCAAGTGGATAAGAGATGGGAATTGACATTGCATTTAATTTCCTGGGGGTTTTGAAGGTAGAGAGAAAAGAAAAGAAGATACACGGAATGATGTAGAAAGGACGAGGGAAGGACTGGAGTCAAGTGGATAAGAGATGGGAATTGACATTGCATTTAAATTTCTGGAGGTTGTAGCCGTTAGGCAAGCAAGTATATGGAAGGAAGTTCTAACGGCGTGAAGTGCGAGAAAAGAAGCTCTTGTAGTAGAATTGTCTCTTGCATTTGGTTGATTTAACTGAAAAAAGGTGGGACCTTGTTGTCAGTCTGGTTGCACGAGTAAATTCTTGTGGAGGGGGCACCAGTGAGCTAAGGTCTTTAGTGCAGAAGCCATGAAAATATTTGTAGAAGAGACAGAGGAAAGACACATTCCGCCGGTGAGAAGTGGCTGGAGTCGAGCTGTCATGTTGGGACCTATCACATTACAGATGCTCCTTTGGACCCTATTAAGAACACTGAGATGAACAGCAGGGGCGCCTGACCAGATATGACAAATGTAATCCGTGCACGGTCGGATGGTTGGTTTGTATATGTATGATAACAGTATTCCATTTTGGGCGGGGGTTGTCACATCCTCACTGCCCAGTCTCGATCGCGTTCAAATCGTCTCAGACTCCTTCTTAAAGAACTGCTTACTACCCTCTAACCTCTCTCTCTCTCTCTCTCTCTCTCTCTCTCACACACACACACACACACACACAATCTGGATGTGGTGATTCTCTTGCTGCTACTACCATAGAAATTGCTTGAACGAACCACATTTCTTGGTTCCTTGGTTCTGCTTGGTCATACCTAAACGGCTAGGATCCGCCATGCTACTTACATAGTAGCAAATCACCCAATCTTCCCCCAAGAAGTTCCACGAACAGCTTCTTCACATGAACGAATATTCAGTCAAACAGAATCCGAAGGGGTTATTTCCCGATCACTACAATCTTAATCTGTTCAAGTCGAGAGTTAATGTTCTCTTCTACTATCCGTATAATTTACCGCTTAAAGTAACCTACAACCTCGAGTGGTCCTCGGGCCATATACAGTGTAAACCTTACTGTAAAAAAGAATAAGAAAAATAAAAATTTTTGTTTGTTTGTCTGTTTTTTTTTTTAACGTTTTAACAAATTCTGAGTATTCACATTATTCGGACTATTGTCCTCATCTTTGTTGTCATTTGTACGACGTTTAATAATAGATCATTCTATTTGACTATATTTCTGATGTGAGGTAGTATTTACAATATTTACATTATTCGGACTATTGTCCTCATCTTTGTTGCCATTTGTACGACGTTTAATAATAGATCATTCTATTTGTCTATATTTCTGATGTGAGGTAGTATTTACAATATTTACATTATTCGGACTATTGTCCTCATCTTTGTTGTCATTTGTACGACGTTTAATAATAGATCATTCTATTTGTCTATATTTCTAAGATGAGGTACTATTTACAGTATTTACATTATTCGGACTATCGTCCTCATCTTTGTTGCCATTTGTACGACGTTTAATAATAGATCATTCTATTTGTCTATATTTCTGAGATGAGTTAGTATTTACAGTATTTACATCATTCGGACTATTGTCCTCATCTTTGTTGCCATTTGTACGACGTTTAATAATAGATCATTCTATTTGTCTATATTTCTAAGATGAGGTACTATTTACAGTATTTACATTATTCGGACTATCGTCCTCATCTTTGTTGCCATTTGTACGACGTTTAATAATAGATCATTCTATTTGTCTATATTTCTGAGATGAGGTAGTATTTACAGTATTTACATTATTCGGACTATTGTCCTCATCTTTGTTGCCATTTGTACGACGTTTAATAATAGATCATTCTATTTGTCTATATTTCTGAGATGAGTTAGTATTTACAGTATTTACATCATTCGGACTATTGTACTCATCTTTGTTGCCATTTGTACGACGTTTAATAATAGATCATTCTATTTGTCTATATTTCTAAGATGAGGTACTATTTACAGTATTTACATTATTCGGACTATTGTCCTCATCTTGGTTGCCATTTGTACGAAGTTTAATAATAGATCATTCTATTTGCCTATATTTCTGAGATGAGGTAGTATTTACAGTATTTACATTATTCGGACTATTGTCCTCATTTTTGTTGCCATTTGTACGACGTTTAATAATAGATCATTCTATTTGTCTATATTTCTGAGATGAGGTACTATTTACAGTATTTACATTATTCGGACTATTGTCCTCATTTTTGTTGCCATTTGTACGACGTTTAATAATAGATCATTCTATTTGTTTATATTTCTGATATGTGGTAGTATTTACAGTATTTACATTATTCGGACTATTGTCCTCATCTTTGTTGCCATTTGTACGACGTTTAATAATAGATCATTCTATTTGTCTATATTTCTGAGATGAGGTACTATTTACAGTATTTACATTATTCGGACTATTGTCCTCATCTTGGTTGCCATTTGTACGACGTTTAATAATAGATCATTCTATTTGCCTATATTTCTGAGATGAGGTAGTATTTACAGTATTTACATTATTCGGACTATTGTCCTTATCTTTGTTGCCATTTGTACGACGGTTAATAATAGATAATTCTACTTGTTTATATTTTTTCCAGAAGAGGATCTAAGCAAGTAATTAAGAATGATATACCCCAGTGACTGCAATAAAAGTTTCGGCTTGGAATTCCTAGCACCTGAAGAAGGCCGCAGCGTAAAATGACCGAAACGTCGTACAACTGGCAACAAAGATGAGGACAATAGTCTGAATAATGTCAATACTGTAAATACTACCTCATCTCAGAAATATAGACAAATAGAATTATCTGTTATTAAACGTCGTACAAATGGCAACAAAGATGAGGACAATCGTCCGAATAATGTAAATACTGTAAATTCTACCTCATCTCAGAAATATAGACAAATAGAATGATCGATTATTAAACGTCATACAAATGGTAACAAAGATGAGGACAATAGTCTGAATAATGTAAATACTGTAAATACTACCTCATCTCAGAAATATAGACAATTATCAGATTCTTATTGGGCATTTCATGCCAACATTTAATTTTCTTGGGAGTTTTGATTTAATAAAAATATGTTATTCTGCTTTCACAATTGAATACATGGTAGGTGATTCTCAGCTTTTGTGCATATACATGATTGTGTGGGCAGGATTACTAGGAGTGGTGATGTGTGTGCTTTATATTGTAGTTTTGTTTCGTTATTTTGAATGCAATTTGATTTCTGTAAGATATTGTAGGATATTATATGGATTAATATTACGAAACAGTTCTTTTAAGTTGCTTGCTTGGGTGATTTTGTTTAGCGACATATCAACACTTTCATGGGTTATCAAATTCCGAAATCTACATATTTTCAATGCAAGTTTATGCCTTCATCTACTGATAAAAAGCGTCCTCGAACTACGTGGGCGCGCTTTTGCCGGGCCCGCCTTGGAGTTCCATACTGGACTCGACCAAGGACTACGAAACGAGGAAGCCCGAGTCGATTGCATTTAAGTGGGCAACGATAGGTTTTCGGTCACGGTCGAAAGGTGTTCGTTCACGGTCGAAAGGTGTTCGGTCACGGTCGATAGGTGTTCGGTCACAGTCGAAAAGTGTTCGTTCACGGTCGATAGGTGTTCGGTCACGGTCGAAAGGTGTTCGTTCACGGTCGATAGATGTGCGGTCACGGTCGAAAAGTGTTCGTTCACGGTCGAAAGGTGTTCGTTCACGGTCGAAAGGTGTTCGTTCGTTCGGGTTCGAGAGAATCAGTCGATTAGGTTTGGAAAAGGCGTTCGTTCGTCGGCCGGGTGTAGCACCGCTGTTTGCGACATTGTTTCCTTTTTGTTTTTTTTTTACCTACAATATGTATTGTTTGTTATTTTACGATGAATATTGTTGGTATTTTAAATATAAAATAAGTATTTCTACTGCTTTGAATATAAATGTGTTTATAAACTTTCATAGGTTTTTTTGCCTTGGATTTCTTATTTGCTTGTAAATGGAATCCTAACAGGTGGTAGCCCGCTGGGTCAGAGTCGACCTGGACCATTAAGTGGTGGGGGCACGCTTGTAAACAGAGTCAATCTTCTGATCTGAGACCTTGCTGCAGATATAGTCTATGGTCGTACCCAGGACAAAATTAATCAGTTGGCATTAGCCAATTTTTGAAGATGTAAGTTGGCTGAAAAGCATGGAACCGAAAGATTTTTCCACAACTGGAAATGCGAAAAAAAAAAACTGTAAGGATAGAAGATACATTTAGCCATTTCAATGATGAGACCTTAACGACACTTAAGCACTGCGCTTAAATTCATAAAATATACTTTATCTAAAGAAGAGAGTGTTCAAACAATTCCCATGGAAGTATTTATAGAAAACTAGCACTATATCCCGGCGTTGCTCGGGTGTAATGAAAACTTTAAAACTAATCCATGGTCCTGGAGGTCAGACTCCTTGGACATTGGCACGAAAGACTAAAAAGCAATAGTTGTTTCCAGTTAAAGCAAAACCGTAGACAAAGAAAAATGAATGGATGCAAGTCAAATTTTCATTTCCTGGTATCGATATCAAATATGTTTTTTTTCGTCGTAAACTGAATTTTGAAGGCTAAATAAATCCTCTGAGTAAATGGTATCATGGCTGAGACTAAGAACTACAATTATACCTACTTAGAGCCAAACCCGAAGCAAAAACTAAAATAAAAGCGCTGAAAAAAAAAATGCAGACATACAGGCAGATAAACAGACACACACACAAACATCTTGCCTTTTATATATATTATCGATTTTCTGCACTATTGTAAGAACTGCAACCTTGAAACTTCTGAATATCGTTTCTTATGTCTTTGTCTATGAGTGTATCAAATTTGATTAAAATCGGACCACTCCTTCTATAACCTGATTTTTTCGATTATCGATATTTATCGGGGGTACCTCGACACAACATCTAGCTAAGAACACTCGCAGACGCTTATAGTACAACTGTGTAAATTTTTAAGAAAATCGGTTTAGCCGTTTCGAAGTCTATAGGTAACGGACAGACACACACACACAGACAAAGTTTCATTTATAAATAAGTTTAAATGTACAAGGAAGGAATATTCGGGCGGTGGAAAATTTCGTAGATGCCAGGTCAGGACTAATAATGTTGCTGATTCTTCTTTGGATTTTATTGAGAATCCCTAAATATATAGCAGGAACAATATCTCAGCCATTTTCAAAGCATGGACGAATGGTTGACTTATTTTCTCGCAGTAGGTTGTCATTACTTTCTGTGGTAGACTGGTTGCCAACCAAGGCTATGTTATAGAACGCAATTTGTTCTGTTAGCTAATCCATAGCTGGAGGGAAGAAACCGTCCAGAACAATTGCAAAAGACCCTGCTGTCGGTTGACACCACGGCATATCAACACCTTTGGGGGTTATTTAATGGCAAAAAGGTAGGGTTTTAAGGTATTTTTTAATGTTCGGTTATAGTGAGAACGTTGATTTAGTCAGATTGTAATGAAAATGTTTTGTTTTAATTTTAGAAAACTGAAGATATCTTATAGTTTTGTGTATTCATTTTTTCCCTTCAAAAATTCATTATGGTAATAATTTTTCCTTTTGTTTTCCTTCAAAAATGTATATTTTTTTCTATAAAAGACTATTTTTATGTATGCATTTCTATAAAAGTCTATTTTGTGTAAATGGATTTGAGTTTGAGTTTTGTTTAACGGCATATCAACACCTCTGTGGGTTATTTAATGCCAAAAAGGTGGAGTTTTAAAGTATTTTCTTTTTAATGTTCGGTTATAGGTCAATTTAGTCAGATTGTAATGAAATTTTGTTTTTATTTTAGAAAACTGAAAATGTCTTCTAGTTTTGTTTTTAAAAATGTTTTGCTGAGAATATTTTTTTCCTTTAAAAATGTGTGATGTTAATAAATTTTTCTTCAAAACTGTATATATTTCTATAAAAGTCAATTTTTATACTTTCATAGTGTTTTGACCCCAGTTTGGGGGTTAACTATTTACCCATACCTGGGACCAGAACAAATGTTACCACTCCGGGTCAGGGTAGACCTGAGAACAACAGCAATTAAGAGGTGGTTCTATGCTCCTATCAATCTACCAATCAGAAGCCTTGCTGCCAGATGCTGTTTGCCGTCATGCCCAGGATCTTTGCGCAATTTTGGTGTATATATATATATAAACTATCGCCCGGTTCACACTCCACCCACGTCTTTTGAACAGGTGAAGAGGCTCATCCCTTGTTTTCTGTTTAGGATGTGGTTCCTGGTTTTCTCTTTTCCAATCTTCTCACACTTTTTTTTTTCAATTGGAGTAGATAGACTAAACTATCGCCCGGTTCACACTCCACCCACGTCTTTTGAACAGGTGAAGAGGCTCACCCCTTGTTTCCTGTTTAGGGTGTGGTTCCCGGCTTTCTCTTTTCCAATCATTTTACTCTTAAGTAGCCCCATGCGCATCAGTGGCGTCACTACTTTGCTTGAGGTGATATGATTAAAAAAAAAATATATGTTTGTGTGTGTGTGTGTTAAAACGAGGTGTTATTTTCATTTTCGCTGAATTAGACGACAATTTAAACAATCTCACATTGCGTGTGTGTGTTACTGTGTCTCTGTGTGTCTGTTTCTTTGTCTGTGTTTGTATCTCTGTGTGTTTCTGTGTGTGGGCCTGAGTTTGTATCTGTGTTGGTTTGTGTGTGTGTGTGTGTTGGTTTGCGTGTGTGCCCGCTTGTCTGTGTGCATCTGTATGTGTGCGCGTATGCCTTTGTGTATGGTAGTGTGTGTCACTCCGTGTCGATGTGTGTTTGTGTGTGTGTGTGCGTGTCTTTCGTTTGTTTCTTGATATCAGAATCCATGTCTTAATCGCTCTTCAGATCATCGTCTTTGACGAATCCGCCCGATTTTGTGACGAGACCCCCATTATATATTCTCGACACGTGACAGTGACGATCTATTTGTCGGGCAAATACCCCGACTGGCCGAACATTTTAATTAAGCAACGCTCAACCAAATGTAGTCTTCTTTCCCTCCACTTCGTACCCACCTGATTAAATCGGAACGAGATTAAATCTTCAATTGTTAACGAGATCCTTCTCCGGAAATGGCCACCCACGTCAGAATTCGATAGATGGAGGGGTAAAGAGCGTCGTCGGCGAATCTGAATGGCCACCGGTCGATGAAAAACACAGCCGGAAATAAATGTGATGTCTTTTGCAAGACGATTGAGTCGATTATACCATTTGCGAAGAATCGTGTTATGAAACGCAAAACTGTCAACCCTTTGGGCTGATCGGCCATGTCTTCTAGGGAAGGCTATTTTTACTCTTCAGTACCAGCAATAGGGTTTCAAATATTCTTATAGGTTATCTGACAACTTTCTTTTGGTTTTTAGCAAGAATGGGTTTTATGTTTACTAGATAAGGGCGCAATACAGTCTTTAGAAAGTGCACTAGTGAGTTCACGTCCTCAAACTTACAATTACGGACACATCCACTCTTTCAGAATTGTTTTTTTGTTTTTTTGTTTCATAGTACAGTTATTTAGTTATTAGTTGAGTGCCATACGTGATACACGCTTTGGGTGATCATGTCTCGAAAAAGACATGACTGCCTGGGCAGAAGATTATCCCGCAACAGGTTTTCATTGCTTTCTGCGGTAGACTAGTTACCAGCCAAGGCTATAGAAGCCAATTTGTCCTGCCATTTAATTCATAACTGGAAGGAGAAGAGATAGATTATATTACATTATTATATTAATTATAATTAGTGGGGGATTATTTTATTACTTCATAACAATAGAAAACCGATCCCCCACTTTATGCCCAGTAGAAATTTAATTATGTTATCAACAATTTTATTCAGTCAGTCAGTTAAGTGCCATACGTGATACACACTTTGGGCGATCATGTACCGAAAGAGACATGACTGACTGGGAAGAAGATTATCCCGCAATAGGTCGTCATTGCTTTCTGCGGTAGATTAGTTGCCAGCCAAGGCTATAGAACCCAATCTGTTCTATTATTTAACCCATAAATGGAGGGAAGAGATTTGTGCTTAAGTGAATGCAGGAAATTAAACTGGAATTCGAACTTGGCTCCCCGATTTGTCGTTCCGAGTCGATATCCACTGCACCACCCACGCACATCTATTCATGCTACAGGGTGTCCCAAAAAAAGTGATAAAATCTTCAGATCAGAATGAAAGACAAAACTTCAGGGGAAAAACTTTAGAATGTTTTTGATAAAAGGGCAATAAAAATTATGAAGCAAATCCGAAAAACAAAGACCAGAAAGTGTTTGATATATACAGGGTGATCCCTCAAAACTGACATAATTTCAAATTTGAGATTAAACGAAACGAAATTAATTAGGCTGAAAAATGTAAAATTAAACGAAACAAAATGAAATAGGCTTTAAAATGTGAAATTAAGCGAAACGAAATTAAATAGGCATTAAAATGTGAAATTAAATGAAACAAAATTAAATAGGCTATAAAATGTGAAATTAAAAGAAACAAAATTAAATAGGCTTAAAATGTGAAATTAAGCGAAACGAAATTAAGTAAGCTTTAAAATGTGAAATTAAACGAAACGAAATTAAACAGGCTTTAAAATTTGGAACTAAACGAAACGAAATTAAATAGGCTTTAAAATGTGAAATTAAACGAAACAAGTTTAAATAGGCTTTAAAATGTGAAATTAAACGAAACGAAATTAAATAGGCTTTAAAATGTGAAATTAAACGAAACAAAATTAAAATCTTTAAAATGTGAAATTAAACTAAACAAAATTAGATAGGCTATAAAATGTGAAATTAAACGAAGCAAAATTAAATTGGTTTTAAAATTGGGAAATTAAACAAAACGAAATTAATAGGGTTTAAAATGTGAAATTACAGGAAACGAATTTAAATAGGGTTTAAAATGTGAAATTAAACGAAACGAAATTAAACAGGCTTTAAAAGTTGGAACTAAACGAAACGAAATTAAATAGGCTTTAAAATGTGAAATTAAACGAAACGAAATAAGATATGCTTTAAAATGTGAAATTAAACGAAACAAGTTTAAATAGGCTTTAAAATGTTAAATTAAACGAAACGAAATTAAATAGGCTTTAAAATTTGAAATTAAATGAAACGAAATTAAACAGGCTTTAAAATGTGAAATTAAAGGAAACAAAATTAGATAGGCTATAAAACGTGAACTTAAACGAAACAAAACTAAATAGGCTTTAAATTTTGAAATTAAACGAAACGAAATTAAATAGTCTTTAAAATGTGAGATTAATCAAAACGAAATTAAATATGCTTTAAAATGTGAAATTAAACGAAACAAAATGAAGTAGGCTTTAAAATGTGAAATTAAAGGAAACAAAATTATATAGGCATTAAAATTTGAAATTAAACGAAACGAAATTAAACAGGCTTTAAAATGTGAAATTACACGAAACGAAATTAAATAGGCTTTAAAGTGTGAAATTAAACGAAACGAAACTGAATAGGCTTTAAAATGTGAAATCAGATGAAACGAAATTAAGTAGGCTTTATTTTGAATCATAAAAAGTTTATTCATATGAAATTCGAACAAGAAATTCAAAAGGATATAGAATTCGTAACCAATTTCACAAAAGTACAAAATTTTGTCATTAGTATCACGACACATGACAAGTCTGTAGTACAGCTCCTGCCAAACTCGCTGTAGAATATCTTGCCTAAGATTCTTTTTCGACTCAGTGATTCTCTGCTTATGCTTTTCTGGGCTTGTATACAGAGTATGGATACTTATATAATCATCAGAGATTCACTGTCTTTATTTGCATATATATATATATATATAGTACTTTGCAAAAGTATTAGGACAAGAACTCTTTTATGAGGCATATTGACAGAAAATAAACAATTTCATTAAAGTAATTTGATTTGATTTACTCAACAAATGCTTTAACAAGAAAAAATAATATTACAAAATAAATTTACTCTTTAGTATAATAGCCTTTTGCTTTGATCACAGCCTTCATTCTGTCAGGCATTGACATCACAAGCTTCTTCAATGTATCTAATGGTATCTCCTGCAAAGCAGCTTGTATTTGTTCCCAAAATGTGTCTTGCGAAGTAACATTAGATTTATCAATTTTTATCCAAATATCCCATAGATGTTCAATAGAGTAATTTCAAAACAACATGTTTAATAGAAATAGGAAAAATTAAATATAACTTCTTTTTAATACATTTTTACGCCTAGTTTAAATAATCAATATTTATTAGCATTTTACTTGGCTTTTCACCCTGTTTTTCAATTTCAGTGAGGTTTTTAGAAAAGTCCCAAATGTCCTAATACTTTTGCACACTATATATATATATATATATATATATATATATATATATATATATATATAGTGTATCGCGGCAGCAAGTAATTTTCTAAACATATACTATTAAATATAAGAGACAATGAATGTCTATTATGTTTAATCATGAGCCGTACTAAACGTCGTATTTTTGCGTTAATTTTAATTTAATTTCAGTTTAGAACGGCTCATGATTAAACATAATAGAAATTAAAGTCTTTAAAATTTCACATTTTAAATATATATATATATATATATATATATATATATATATATATATATATATATATATATGTGTGTGCGATCGTTGACGGCTTTAGATTTCTTTCTTTGGGGGTTATTTCAAAAGTAAGATCTCTGCCAACAAGCAAAAAACAATTCGACAGTTTTGGGCGACATTGTTTTTCACACATAGTTGCCATTTTTGTGTTATAGTTCAAATTGAAATTAATAAAATTTCACCAATAACACTGTTTTGTTTAATGCTAATTTCAATCCGTCTTAATGGCAGGACAGGGAAGACATATTTAAAATTCATGTTAAGAGAACCAACAGTTTTACAATTCCGAGTTCTCCGGCATTTACCTCATTTTTATAAAAGTGCTCATACACAGGGTATCCAAAACCACCACCACCCGCCCAAAAAATTGACATAATTTTATGAGCAATACACTGCGCCTCCTCGGCCTTACCTTCTCTTCTGATCTCAAATGGAACAACTACATTGAGTCCATAGCTAAATCCACTGCTAAGAAGGTTGGGTCACTGTGTCGGGCCAGGATGTTTTTCCCGCCTGAATCCATTCTGCATATATACAAATCAACCATTCGTCAGTGCTTGGAATACTGCTGCCATATATGGCCAGGCGCGTCCTGCTGTTCATCTCAGTTTTCTCGACAGGCTCCAAAGGAGAATCGGTAATGTGATAGTTACCGACTTGGCGGCTCAACTACAGCCACTTCCCCACCGACGAGATGTGGACTCCCTTTGTCTGTTCTATAAATACTTTCATGGCTTCTGCTCCAACGAACTTAAGTCACTGGTGCCTCTGCAACAGGTGTTTACTCGTGCAACCAGATTAGCAACTGGGTCCCACCCATTCACAGTTAGATTAACCAAATGCAGACGACAATTCTACTCCTTCAGCTTCTTCTCTCGCACTTCCGGCCTGTGGAACTCTCTTTCATATTTTACTTTCCTGACGGCTACAACCTCCAGGAATTTAAATGCAATGTCAATCAGTCAGTCAGTTAAGTGCCATACGTGATACACGCTTGGGCGATCATGTCTCGAAAGAGACATGACTGACTGGGCAGAAGATTATCCCGCAGTAGGTTGCCATTGCTTTCTGCGGTAGACTGGTTGCCGAGCAAGGCTATAGAACCCAATCTGTCCTGCTATTTAACCCATAACTGGAAGGAAGAGACTGATTAACTCTTTTCCCAAGAGTATTTGCGCGTAAGTGAATACAATGGATTCAACTGGAATTCGAACTCGGCTCTCTGGTTTCTCGTTCCGAGCCGATATCCACTGTACCACAACGCAATGTCAATACTCATCTATTAACTACTTGACTCTAGTTCTTTCACCACCCCGTATATCCTTTCCTTTCTCTCCACCTTTGAAACTGTCATTACACCTGCATTCTCATCTTTCTATTGCTCCTTTCTAACTGGTTTATATTCCTCTTCACTCTCTTCTACTTAATCTTTTTACTCTTATGTAGCCCCCTGCACATCAGTGGTATTACCGCCTTGCTCGGGGTGATACGATTAAAAACAAAAGAACTCTTGTAATATTACCCATTCCCGCTCAGATTTTAATGTACGCAATGAGAATCTTCAGATGGATCGATCTAGCCAGGGTTAATGACAAAGGGCTTTTGAAATGGCCACTTGTTCCTCTGACACCACATGATTTTTCTATAAGGGGCAACATTAAAGGACTGGTTCATATCCCCTCCTCCATCTTTCCACTAGCCTCAAGGAACTTAGTGCCATCTGAATGTCATTTCTTATATGATCATGCTCGCCTATAATTCAATCTGTTAAAAGAGTGAATATATTGTTTGAAATGGTTCAACATTTTTCTACAGTTTTGTTGGTTTGGTTGATTCGTCTTTTACAGCTTATCAACCTTTTACAGGTTATTCAAATCCGAAAGATACTTTTTCGATCGCAAGAAACTTTTATAGGTAATAACAGTATAGCTCGGCGTTGCTCGGATGTAATGAAAGCTTTAATACTAATCCATGATCTTGGAGCTCAGACTCTTTGGACGTTGGCACAAAAGACTAAAAAGCAATAGTTGTTTCCAGTTGAAGCGAAACCGTAGACTGAAAGAAAAATGAATGGATGTAAGTCAAATTTTGATTTCCTGGTATCGATATCAAATAAATTTTTTTTTCGTCGTAAACTGAAATTTGAAGGCTAAATAAGTCCTCTGAGTAAATGGTATCATGGCTGAGACTAAGAACTACAATGATACCTACGTAGAGCCAAACCCGAAGCAAAAACTAAAATAAAAGGGCTGAAAAAATACAGGCATACAGGCAGATAAACAGACACACGCACAAACAACTTGCCTTATATATATATATATATATATATATATATATCATCGATTTTCTGCACTATTGTAAGAACTGCAACCTTGAAACGTCTGAATATCGTTTCTTATGTCTTTGTCTATGAGTGTATCAAATTTGATTAAAATCGGACCACTCATTCTATAACCCGATTTTTTCGATTTCGATTTTCCATATTTATCGGGGGTACCTCGACACAAAAGCTAGCTAAGAACACTCGCAGACGCTTATAGTACAACTGTGTAAGTTTTCAAGAAAATCGGTTCAGCCGTTTCGGAGTCTATAGGTAACGGACACACACACACAGACAAAGTTCCATTTATAAATATGTTTAGATTTTCTCATTTCTCAACTGTTGAATTGCTCTTGGCCTCTTGGCATAGACCTGACTTTTGGGATGACCCCAAACCCTAACCCTAACCCTAAGAAGAAATCTAAAAGCGTCAAGTCGCACAAAAATTGACATCACTGTTTCGAGAGATGATGCGACCTTGGAACTTCTCTTGTTTGAACGTCCATTTTTCATAACAGACTTCGATAACTTTAATACGTTGTTTGATTGTTAATCTTTCCATGGTTTTAAGTGCCAATGATTAAAGTTATTAAATCTAAAAAGAATTGAAAAAAATATTAGACTCTTAAACTTAATTCATATTTAAAATCGATGCAAGTTAATGGAACACTCTTTACAAGTTCGTTAGGTAGGATGATCATGGCTGTCCACTACTTCCTATCCTTTGTAGCTCTTAATTTTTTTTTCTTTTGTTATATCTTTCAAACTCTGAATTACAAGTCATTTATCTAAAATCGTTAGTTAGGATATTCGTGACTCTCCACTATTTCCTGTAATCTGTAGATCCTAAGTATTGTTTTTCTTTTTGTCGTTTCATTGTGCTTTCCTTTGTCCCAATATGTTCAACAACAATTCAACACCTGAACGAATAGATAATAACGCATACTTTTGAGATCGCGGAGCAACTATGCAGAGACATCAAGACTTTTGACAATCGACCGAAGCCTTGGCGAATATTTGGGTGATATTATTTTTCACTGATAACTATGTCTCATCAGGTAGTAAACGCTATTTTTGAAAGAGATTGAAAATTCACTTCCTTATATTAGTAAAATTTTGTGTGCGAGGTAAAGTGGGTACGGAAAATGAGAAACCAGAATTGGGGGGTCAAAAAAGGGACGTAGAGGAAATAAAAATCAAAAGGAGGAAAACAGGGCGAGAAACAGAGAGAAGTAAAGAGACATGATGAAAAACACAAAAGAAAGGCGCCAGGTTTAAAGTAGAAAGTAAAATATAGTCATATACAACCTTTAATGACCCGGCGTCTGAGCTTAACAAAGAGGAAGAAGTAAGAAAATGCATAGATTGGGGAATAAATTGAGAGAAAATGGGCGAGAAAGAGAGAGGTGTGGGTAACAGCCTAATCGGCGAAGGGGTAGGGAATTTTAACACTCTGGCCTGGAATGGGTAGTGGATAAAAATATTTTTTAGCGAAGTTTAAAACTACAAACTATTGGCGTTTTTTGAAAAGATAGTGAAATCATGTACATAGACGTAGGAATTATTTAAAAGTTTAGGGGAAAGAATAAAGACTAAAACTAAATTAAAAATTACAGCTAAAGAAAAAAAAATTTTTTGTTAAAGTAGAATTTCAAACTAAATTTAAAAAAAAATTAATTAGATCACAATTTGTAGTATGAAATAAATATAAAATTAGAGATAAAAAACAACATAAGGACAGAGGCAGTTACCCCCCCCTCTTTGTTGCACATTGGTTACAATTGTAACTTTTCTCTAAAATAATAGAGAATAATATTAAATTATTTTAGAGAAAGGAACAAATGTAACCAACACGCAACGAAGGGTTAAAAGTAAATATCGTGGTCAGTCAGTCAGTTAAGTGCCATACGTGATACACGCTTGGGCGATCATGTCTCGAAAGAGACATGACTGACTGGGCAGAAGATTATCCCGCAGTAGTTTACCATTGCTTTCTGCGGTAGACTGCTTGCCGACCAAGGCTATATTTTCTATACATTTATATTTTCTATACATTTATATACTAGATTTAATGGCTTGAGCTAGTGGATGATAGAGCCGAGTTTGGGTGGTGTAACATGAGAAAGCTTGCTAATAGCCACCAGGGACAGGGAGATGTGGAAGCCATGATCGCCTACGTTCTGAAAGGACAGGTCACATAGAAGTACAAGAATCCATTCATACATAACACGTAAAGAGAAATTGTGGAGAGTCATAATCTAATAGGCATAGAAGCGACATCGTATAAAAAACAGAGAGTAACCTATTTAATGCGTTTTTCAGAACAATGATTCAGATGCGTGGTAACAGTTAATTATAAGGAATCCGAATGCAGGTATAAACGTGGCGCAACAGCTTCTTCCTGCTGGATAATTTCACCAGGGTAATTCACGGGCAATAAATATCTACTTCAGACATGTATATTTTACACATGGAATATAGCCTCTGAAAAAATCTAAGCTATACATTGCATTCGTTTTAAAATTGTATAATCAGAGGAAAGACGCTAAATCTTTCTTTTCGGCCTGACCATTCGCCTGTGTAAAGGAGGACATCTTGCCGCCAACCCGCGCCATATTTATGGCTAACTCCCATCGTAAAATGTTTGAAAACAAAAATAGAAGAGCGTCAAGGCAGCTGAATGGAGTGAGGTTGCATTTGAGGCTGAGACAATTTCCAACGGAACTTTGTGAAAATCGATGATCGATGACGCTGGGCATCTGCTTTTCATCCAGTTTTGTCATAATGCATTTATTTATTGGTATAATCGATAAATGGTTCACTTACATCAATATATCTTATTTACCTTTCATAAGATCTATTAGGCGGTTTATCGATGCACCTTAGACCTACTTGATCTATCTATCTATCTATCTATCTATCTATCTATCTATCTATCTCTCACAGCCTCTTTATCTATCTATCTATCTATCTATCTATCTATCTATCTATCTATCTATCTATCTATCTATCAGCCTCTTTATCTATCTATCTATCTATCTATCTATCTATCACAGCCTCTTTATCTATCTATCTATCTATCTATCTATCTATCTATCTATCTATCTATCACAGCCTCTTTATCTATCTATCTATCTATCTATCTATCTATCTATCATAGCCTCTTTATCTATCTATCTATCTATCTATCTATCTATCACAGCCTCTTTATCTATCTATCTATCTATCTATCTATCTATCTATCTATCTATCTATCTATCTATCTATCACAGCCTCTTTATCTATCTATCTATCTATCTATCTATCACAGCCTCTTTATCTATCTATCTATCTATCTATCTATCTATCTATCTATCACAGCCTCTTTATCTATCTATCTATCTATCTATCTATCTATCACAGCCTCTTTATCTATCTATCTATCTATCTATCTATCTATCTATCTATTCTACAGCCTCTTTATCTATCTATCTATCTATCTATCTATCTCTCTCTCTATCACAGCCTCTTTATCTATCTATCTATCTATCTATCTATCTATCTATCTATCTATCTCTCTCTCTATCACAGCCTCTTTATCTATCTATCTATCTATCTATCTATCTATCTATCTATCTATCTATCTACACAGCCGCTTTATCTATCTATCTATCTATCTATCTATCTATTACAGCCTCTTTATCTATCTATCTATCTATCTATCTATCTATCTATCTATCTATCTATCTATCTATCACAGCCTCTTTATCTATCTATCTATCTATCTATCTGTCTGTCTGTCTATCTATCTGTCTGTCTGTCTATCTATCTATCTATCTATCTATCTATCTATCTATCTATCACAGCCTCTTTATCTATCTATCTATCTATCTATCTATCTATATATATATATATATATATATATATATATATATATATAAAACAATTATATATATATATATATATATATATATATAGATATATATATATATATATTGTAAAAACAAGAGAAAAACTGTATTTTAAATCGCCTACGCGTTTCGTCCTGCGATGGACTTCATCAAGACAAAAAGACGAAATGAGCTTTATTCTAAATTACGTATCTATAAACAAACAGTGTTGGTAACCACAAAGACGCTCACAAATCATTTAAAGAAGATTAACAGAATATTTAGTTTTAGGATTTCTTCATGTGTAGTACAAAGTCTCGAGATATTAAAATGAAGGGAATTCAACCGTTTTCCTTGAACTTTTCATTATGAATGTTAGTCTGTATTAGTCTAATTTCCATTAGTAAAGGTGAGATTGGGAAAATCCGGAGCGCAGATTGATGTTTTGGTGGTACTGGATGGCGGCGCTCTCGATATTTTTTCTTCTGAATAGATTGCTTACTCTTTTTATTAGTGTGGCACTTTTAAAATCGAAATTGTGGTTGAATTTTATTTTGTGAATTAAACGAAAATGAAACGAAAAATAAAACGAAAGAAAACGGTTGAATTCCCTTCATTTTAACATCTCGTGACTTTGATATGACTGAGTATATTTTTACATATATATATATATATATATATATATATATATATATATATATATATATATTTCATTGAATATAGCCGACAAAGAAGATTTTATTGTGGGCCGTATCCAATGAATGACATTTCGAAGACAAACTGCTGCCCAAGTATACATTAATATATATATATATATATATATATATATATATATATATATATATATATATATATATGAAAAGTGAGAAATATGAATAAATATAGTTTTAAGGTGTGCTGTATTTATAGGATTAAGTGCTCAATATCAGAGATAGAGCGTGTGTAAATATAAAAGAGTGGATATTGAAGTCAACACTCGGGAGCGACAGACTGTTTCATGCTAAGCGCAATCATCATATATATATATATTATTATATCATAGTCATCCGCAGACTGATCTGTTTCGCTGTATTTTAGCGCGTATAAACACGCCCAATAGCTAGTGTGCTTCAATTGATTATCGAATGAGCGGTGCGCATATGCGGGAGTAGGTACTGTTTTCAAATTTCCCCCATTCTCACAGAGTGCTCAATCAGGGTGTGAGAGCGTAAATATTATAATCATCCGCAGACAGATCTGTTTCACAGCTCATCAGTACGGCTTAGACTCCGTTCGTTTCCTAACCCAGGATTGAAACCCGACCAAATTGGCGTCAGTCCGCGATTCTACCCCTAGGCCACGAGCGTCCAGTAGAAGAAGGCAGGCTTTTTAGCGCGTATAAACACGCCCAATAGCTATGTGATCCAATTCATTATCGAATGAGCGGTGCGTAAATGCCGGAGTAGCTACTGTTTACAAAGTCTACCACTCTGTATTATTTGTTTGATCATTATTTTTAATCAATACTCGTATTTGAGTAGCTATTCTGTTTTTAACCAAACAGTATATTTATATATTTATTTCTACTGGGCTAAAATAATCATGCCGATAGAAATTCGTTCGAAATAGAGCACTCTCGCTGTTGGTGTTGTTTACATATCGTAAAAATACATTTCACGCTATAAAATTGGCCTTTTCTCTGACGTTACACCTGTGGCCGCGTTGGTGAATATCTGAGTGCTGTCAAAGCGGCCGGTTAATCACTGAAAAGCCGTGGTACAGCGAAACAGGCCTCTCTGCCATGGTTTGTATATATATATATATATATATATATATATATATATATATATATATATAATATATATATATATATATAAATAATATATATATATATATATATATATATATATATATATATATATATATATATATATATATATATAACCACGTCTATTGTACAGGTGTAGAGGCTCATCCCTTGTTCCCTGTTTAGGATGTGGTTTCCGGCTTTCTCTTTTCCGATCTTTTCACTTTTCTTCTTCTTATTTTTTATTTCTTTATTTTTTTTTCAGTTGGAGTAGATAAACTAAACTATCGCCCGGTTCACACTCCACCCACGTCTATTGTACAGGTGTAGAGGCTCATCCCTTGTTCCCTGTTTAGGATGTGGTTTCCGGCTTTCTCTTTTCCAAATCTTTTCACTCTTGCGTAGCCCCCTGCACATCAGTGGCGTTACCGCCTTGCTCGGTGTGATATGATTAATATATATATATATATATATATATATATATATATATATATATATATATATATCTGTTCGGAAAGTTCCGGAGATTTATGAAATGAATAAACAAATGGCATATTTTAATATATTTAATTAATATGTCGGTAGTTAATCCATTTTGTAAATCTCCGGAACATTCCGTAACATTGTCTGTTTACATTAAGATACGCTTTCAGAGCTGAGATGAATATTTACGAGAAATCGAAAATTTGTGTTTATAAGGCATGATTCGGTTTCGTTTAGACTGTGAAATCATTCGTGTTCAAGCGTTCCATGATGCATCATATCAATTTATGTCTTCCTCTACGTTGTTAGGAGTTGCAGGTTCGAAACCAGCCGAATGACTGACACATATTTTCCTAACAAAAACTTATCAAAAACGTTCATGCCGCTATATATATATATATAGTACTGTGCAAAAGTATTAGGACAAGAACTATTTTATCTTTTATGAGGAATATTGAAAGAAAATATACAATTTAATTAAAGTAATTTTATTTGATTTACTCAACAAATGCTTTAACAAGAAAAAATACTTGTTACAAAATAAATTTAATATTTAGTATAATAGCCTTTTGCTTTGATCACAGCCTTCATTCTATCAGGCATTGACATCACAAGCTTCTTCAATGTATCTAATGGTATCTCCTGCCAAGCAGCTTGTATTTATTCCAAAATGTGACTTGCGAAGTAACATTAGATTTATCAATTCAAGAGGGGGAATAAGAAAAAAGTCAGTCATATCCAAGGATAATAGAATAATGAGTAGTTTCAAAATAACTTGTTTAATAGAAAATAGAAAAAATTAAATATAACTTCTTTTTCATACATTTCTTTTTCAGCTAGTTTTAAATAATCAATATTTATTAGCAATTTTACTTGGCTTTTCACCCTGTATTTGAATTACAGTGAGGGTTTTAAGAAAATCACCCTCCTAATTCTTTTGCACACTACCGGTAATGTGCAAAAGTGTTGATGACTATTGACTTTCCATTTGACTTCTTGAAGATTGTAGCTGTCGAGAAAGCATGAAATTTCACAGGCGGGAAGTGCGAGAAAAGAAGCTTATGGAGTAGAATTTGCGTTTATATTTTATTGGTTTCACAGTAAAAGGGTGGGACCAAGTAGCTAATATTGTGGCTCAAGTAATTTCATACATAGGGGCCACCAGTGAATCAAGTTCATCGGAGCAAAAGCCGTGAATGTATTTGTAGAAGAGTCACAGGAAAGCCACGTTGCGCCGGTTAGAAAGTGACGGTATCCGAGTTACCAAGTCGGGATCGATCCCATTACAGATTCTCCATTGGTTTTTGTCAGGACCTTTAGGTGGATAGCAGGAGCACTCGACCAGATGTGGCAGCAGTATTCAGTCCACGGGTGGATGGTAGATTTGTATGTTGTCAGGATTATTTCAGACGGGAGAAACTCCCTGGCCCTGCACAGGGAACGACTTTCTTAGCAGCGGATTTAGCTATAGATTCTATATAGTCATTCCACTTGAGGCCTGATGTGAGAGTTAACCCGAGGAGGCGCAGTGTTTTACTTTCAGGGAGACTAGCCTGATCCATGTTAAAGGTGGGCAGGAGTGATTGTCTGTGGTGTTTAATAGATGGCAGCTTCATTTCTTGTTTTAATTATAAAGATGTCATTTATTAGTGAAACTTATACAATGAGTAATGCAGCCAACACGAAGATGAGTTGATTATTTGTCTTTTTTCTTTGAACTGCCGGACAGCTGTAAAGAAGGAAAGAAAGATGTACATGTATGTGTGTGTGTGTGAGAGAGAGAGAGAGAGAGAGAGAGAGAGGGTAAGAATGAGAAAGCCACTTTTTATCGGCTTGTAGAACCACTTCTGCATGCACGTACATATCTACATACATCGCCATGCACACACGTTCGTACGCATATACCCACACACACCTACGTAAAGACTGTACGTGAAGCCTTCTTTTTCCCGCGTTTATCAAGAAATATATAAACTGATTCCCACACGTGTCTAGCCAGTTGGGAGATGTTTTTCGGAGCGTTCAGACCACACAAACCACTAATTGCATTCAGCAATTAGACGCATAAGAAAGTTTCTGTCTATTCTATAAGAACATTTCAATACATCTATAATTATATTCACTACTATTCAGTACAAACATATTATTTCCTTTTTCAGGGACTTTCCTAACATGAATATTCAGGTAATATCTTTAATATTTAAGAGAGAACTCTTTTCACGATATCTTGCATTCACGAATTATTCAGTTCAGTAACCCTACTTAATACAATGTTGTTATAGTCGTTATATTGTGCTTTGAGTTATTTTATTTTAAATGTAGTGGTTTGGACAACCAAGCTTTTCTTCACTGTTGAAGTCTATTACAAAATGGTCAGTCTACTACAAATTGGTACCCAAGTTGTCCAGAGTACGACAGATGGTGACCCCGACAATGTCCAGACCACGACAGTCTGCTTTGGTTTGACTGCCCGCGACTCTGTTTATGTTCTTTCTTTTTCCTTTTCTTTCGTTTTTTTCCTTTTCTTTGGCGAGGGGGATGAAAAGGAGAAAATAAGTGTAATAAATGGGTAGATAGATAGATAGATAGATAGATAGATAGATAGATAGATAGATAGATAGATAGAATAGACTAAGATAAGATAGATAGATAGATAGATAGATAGATAGATAGATAGATAGATATGAACAGACTAAGATAGATAGATAGATATGAACAGACTAAGATAGATAGATAGATAGATAGATAGATAGATAGATAGATAGATAGATAGATAGATAAAGATAAAGACTGGACATTCACTACACGCAACATTCTAGGGTTTTCTTTTCCCAACCTCTTTCTTTCCAAAGCTCTTCATTTTATATCCTGTTTTTTTTTGTTTTTTTTTTAGGGGATCACTTGCGTTTCCAGCTTCGAGATATCTCTACAACCTCCCAGAACATTCTAGTAAACTCTAGATCTTTCGTCCTAAAGAAAGAACAGATAGTTAATAATGATGGTACGATTATTATAATTACCATCAACTTTAAAGCTGTTGTGAGTAATTTGATAATTTACATAATTAGTTTCTTCGAAGGTCAAATTCTCTAACGTATTTTTACGGCATTTAAAATCTTTAACAACCAAATATTCCATATAATCCACGCATCTACGTGAGCACATATCTTTACGTGCTCATGTTGCTTACATATATTACTGCCTTTGAATTTAAAAATACTTCATAACGTTTGTTTATTTTCTTTTAAAAAATGTTGTAACAGTTTTCCTGCTACAAGGCAATATTTGATTTTTAAGATGTAATATAGTCCCTGATGATGAATGATGACGTTTGTAAGTACTAGGGCAAACTTTGGACAATTTTTATACAAATATAATTCGGAAATAAAAAGTCTAATCAGAAAATATGAAAAAATTCAAAAGAAAATATATAGGTCTATGTTGTCTCTATCATTTAACACAATTTATTTAAAATGAAGAATATATATATATATATATATATATATATATGGGGAGAGAGAGAGAGAGAGAGAGAGAGGGTCACAAAAAGAGGAAGAAAATAAAGATTATTTCTAAAGAAATTATTTTTTCATTTTCTTTTTCAGGTAAGTTACGTAGTATACCTGTATGTTTTATCTGATACTAGCAGGGTAGCCCGGCGTTGTTCGGGTGTAATGAAAACTTTAAAACTAATCCATGGTCCTGAAGCTCAGACTCTTTGGACGTTGACACAAAAAGACTAAAAAGCAATAGTTGTTTCCAGTTGAAGCGAAACCGTAGACTGAAAGAAAAATGAATGGATGTAAGTCAAATTTTGATTTCCTGGTATCGATATCAAATAAGATTTTTCGTCGTAAACTGAATTTTGAAGGCTAAATAAGTCCTCTGAGTAAATGGTATCATGGCTGAGACTAAGAACTACAATTATAACTACTTAGAGCCAAACCCGAAGCAAAAACTAAAATAAAAGTGCTGAAAAGAAATACAGACATACAGGCAGACAAACACACATACACCCAGACATCATGCCTTTTATATATATATATTATCGATTTTCTGCACTATTGTAAGACCTTCAACCTTGACACTTCTGAATATCGTTTCTTATGTCTTTGTCTGTGAGTGTATCAAATTTGATTCAAATAGGACCATCTTTCTATAACCTGGTCTTTTCGATTATCGATTTTCGATATTTATCCGGGGTACCTGGACACAAAACCTAGCTAAGAACACTCACAGACGCTTATAGTACAACTGTGTAAATTTTCAAGAAAATCGGTTCAGCCGTTTCGGAGTCTATAGGTAACGGACACACATACAGATACACACACACACACAAAGTTCCATTTATAAATAAGTTTAGATAGGTTTCTTATTGTCAAACATGTAGTATACCCAATATTTATATTATATATTACGGGTAGAATTTGCTAGATATTCATGTGTATTCAAATGAGACCTACTAGAGCTACGCTTAGAGAGATGTAATGTGGGTTTGCTTGTTAAACATGTTGTAGTATATCAAATGTATTTATTTTCGAATTTGGATTGATCAGGAACACGGTTCCTTAAATTGCCATGCCAATTCGCCTTCGGATCTCTGTGTCGCACTTTCCATCTCCTGTTAGAACACTTCCTAGGTATTTAAATTTTTGTACTTGCTTGATTCTGGTATCCCCCACCTGTATTTTGGATTTTGGGTTTACTGTTTTTGCTGATGACCATGCATTCAGTATTCTTAAAGTTTAAAAAAAATAAAATCTTCCAATCTGACCAGGTTCACGTTGCTTAACTTCGGTGATCGGACGAGAACCGGTGTATTCAACGTGATATGATCGTAAGCTCAATAAACGCCTGTAGCACCTGGTATTCCCAAGCGGTCACCCATCTAAGTACTGACCAGGCTCACGTTGCTTAACTTCGGTGATCGGACGAGAACCGGTGTACTCAACGTGATATGCCGTAAGCATAACAACACAAACAGCGTGATGTCCTAACTGAACCGCAGCCATCGACAAATGAATTAATAATTAATTACCATTGTTAATACCACTTCTCAACGTTTTCTTGGTGTTACAATTATAAGATCACATGAAAAATTATATATAAATTTAACCACAGGATCCTGTCTGTCATTTATATTTATAAGAATTGTTTTTTCTTAATTCGACAAGTTTGTATAACTTCAAACGGACAGAATTTTAAAATGGATTTTTATCACGTTCAAAGTGATAAACATCTGTCGGATTAATGAAAAATCTGTTCGTTTTATGTTATAAAAACATGGCGGATTAACAAAATGTGTTTCTAGCAAATACATATGACAGACAAGATCTTACGGCTAAGTTTACATATAATTTTTTATGTGATATAATTGTTTATTCAATGCTATTTACGAATTCACATGTTCTTTAAGGAACCGGGTTCCTGATCAATCCAAATTCAGAAATAATTCTTCTTCTTCTATGTGCCCTGTCCCTTCAGGACGTAGGCGATCATGGCTCTCCACGTCTCCCTATCCCTTGTGGCTCTTAGTATGTTTGTTCCTGTTGCTCCTGGCAACACCCGTTCCGTCATCCACCTGATCAGGCCCTGTAAATATGTTATCCGCTGCCTTCCTCTGTCTCTCCTTCCTTCTATCTGTCCAGTCAGTATCAGGTTCTCCAGGCTCTCCTTCCTCATTGCATGTCCCAGGAACTTTAGTTGTCTCTTCCTGATGCTCAGCATCAATTTCCTTTTTGTTGCCATTCTTTCTAACACTTCGTCGTTGCTTGTATGCTCAGTCCACGATATCCGTAGCATCCTTCTGTAGAACCACATTTCGGCCGCTTCCAGTTTTGTCCTCATTTTCGATGATATTGTCCAGCATTCACTGCCGTATTGAAGAACTGACATCATGTAGCAGTCTAGCACTCTTTTCTTCGTTTCTATTGAGATTTTCCTGTGTGTTAGTATTTTTCTCATCTTCTGGAACGCGTCCTTTGCCATGCCAATTCGCCTTCGGATCTCCGTGTCGCACTTTCCATCTCCTGTTAGAAAACTTCCTAGGTACTTAAATTCTTGGACTTGTTTGATTCTGTTATCCCCCACCTGTATTTGGCATTTTGGGTTGTATCTTTTGCTGATGACCATGCACTCAGTTTTCTTAAAGTTTATTTGTAGTCCCTTCTTGTCACTTTCCACTGCTACTTTCTGTATGAGGTCTTGTAGTTTTCTTTCCGTGTCCGCAATCAGCACTGTATTGTCCGGAAATAATTACATTGTATATACTTCAACATGTTTTACAAGAAGACTCACGCTACATCTCTCTAACCAAAGCTCTATTAGGTCTCACTGAAATACACATGAAGATCTACCAATATCTATTAGTAACATACTTGTCGATAATACAAATATAATAGTATCATCTACCTGAAAAATGACTAAAAATAACGGAAGTATTATTAATATTAAAAAAAGGAAAAAGCTAATATTTAGTAACATCAACTATGAATATGGCTATAATCTGCTGACCGTGTTTGGAAAATAAAACATTCCTATAACTGTAAGTACATACATAAAACAATCCATGTATTCAGTTGAATTTAAAATGAAATTCATCCTTGAAAAGTCATATTGTAACTTTTTCTTTTCTTTTAACAATAAAATGTTTTCCTTCTTCTTCTTCGCCTCACTAGATAGATTAACTCCATTCAGTTTTGTGAAATATTTAGTTTGAAGATTTGAATATTTATATATTGACGAAATAAACTATTATCAATAGATTTGTAAAAATTTGCCCAATTTATTTTCATTAGATGTTAACATAAAGTTCTCATCGGATTATACAAATTATGGAGGCTACTAACATAAATATATATATATATATATATATATATATATATATATAGTATATCGAGGCAGCAAGTAATTTTCTAAGCATATGCTGTTAAATATAAGAGACAATGAATGTCTATTATGTTTAATCATGAGCCGTTCTAAACATCGTATTTTGGCTTTAATTTCAGGTGAAAATAAAGACAAAAATTCTCCAACATTTGGATAATTTTTTTATTAAGTTGGTTCTAAGCTTTCGGCTCACATGAGCCATCTTCAGAGAGGTAGTTTAAACTGAAATATTATAAAATCCACCATCACCGACGATTTTATTTTGTGTTGACATAAAACTCCGCTTGGCAACGGCAATAGTTACCAAAAATAATAAACGCAGTTCTTAAGTTTGCGATGCGGTCTTATGACGTCACACCGCGGGATAGCGCGAAATGACAACAAAACCATGTAGTCAAATGCAATGTAATATGTTATTTCCTGTTTTAATGTTGATTTTATTGAGTGTTGGTTTTTTTAGATTTGATGTACATGGCCCCCAATATCTGCAGGTTCCTCTTACTGTGTGTATGAGTAAGGATCACCGTATTGTTGACCAATATCTGTCTGATATTACCTACATGTTTATGTATTAAAAATTAAATTAAAGCAAAAATACGACGTTTAGAAAGGCTCATGATTAAACATAATAGACATTCATTATCTCTTATATTTAACAGCATATGTTTAGAATATATATATATATATATATATATATATATTCCATTTTTAAACGAGTTATTTCTCTACCTACGTTTTTACCATGAGTGGTGTCTTCAGTCAATTTTTAATAACTGATTTTACAGTTTACCGTTATTTTTGAAGAACGCTCTTGTAACGGTGTTTTATTTGAACGCTCACGTGGCAGAGAATTTATAAACGCGCAATTTTTAAATTAAACCGAATTATGACGTTTTCATCTATGGTTGTATGAACCTAAGAGGTATTTTTTAGTGTGGATGCATTTAGTCATAATTTCCGTTCTTTCATTGAACAGTTCGTTTTTGTTTGGGAATATCATAATTCCTAATTTTTCTTCTTGGCATAGTCTACATATTTTTCCCCAGTTATAAGGCTTGGCGGTTTTTACAATGCTCCACGTTATGTCTGGGTCTTTTCCATATTTTGATTTTAATTTACACACGTGTAAATTTAGTAATTTAGTACAGTTTTGTTTATTTTTTTTATTTTGAATGTAGACCTGTGATTAAACCACCTGGTCTTAAAGGTGTCTTCGGTTGAGCCCAAATATATTTTATTTTGGCCATTCGGGTCATGTACCTTTGCCTTGTAAATTATTTCTTTTGTGTTGCAATATATATATATATATATATATATATATATATATATATATATATATATATATTACCCAAACCATGAACTCGGAGGCCTCAGCAAACAATTTCAGCAAAATGTACATTTGCTGTGGACTCACTATCAAGATGGAAAAGAACAATCTCTTGCGCCATACATGACCTGGAGTTTAACTACCACCTGGAGTCAAAATCAGAATTGAGTACTGTTGCCATATTTGGGCGGAAGATGCTCCGACCTCACTTTCCAGTTTTTAAAATCATCTCTAAGCGCTCGCTGGACCATTATTATTTTCTACACTCCAACCTCTCTCTCACAGGCAGGATGTGGCGAGCCTCTCACTGGGCTATTGCTACTACCATGGAAAATTGTGGTAGTCTATTTTTGATAGTGCTGCTTTTCCATTCCTTGTTCATTGACGTAATTTTGGGTCAGTCAGTTAAGTGCCATGCGCGATACACGCTTGGGCGATCATGTCTCGAAAGAGACATGACTGGGCAGAATATTATCCCGCAGTAGTTTGCCATTGCTTTCTGCGGTAGACTGGTTGCCGACCAAGGCTATAGAACCCAATCTGTCCTGTTATTTAACCTATAACTGGAGGGAAGAGACAGAGTAATACCTTTCCCAAGGGTATTTGCGCGTATATATTCAACTGGAATTCGAACTCGGGTCTCCGATTTCTCGTTCCGAGTCGATATCCACTGGACCACAACGCACATCTCACTACAACCAAACATTTTAAAAAAATACCTTAAAACCCCAACTTTTTGGCATTAAATGACCCACAGAGATGTCGTTAAGCAAAACTCAAACTCAAAACTCTCCAGATTCTTTTGTCATTATTTCTATTCTTTTTTTACTCAGACATGTAAGTGCCATACGTGATACACGCTTTGGGCGATCATGTCTCGAAAGAGACATGAATGACTGGGCAGAAGATTATCCCGCAGTAGGATGCCATTGCTTTCTGCGGTAGACTGGTTGCCGACCAAGGCTATAGAACTCAATATGTCCTATTATTTAACCCATAACTGGAGGGAAGAGACGGATTAATACCTTTCCCAAGGGTATTTGCGCGTAAGTGAATGCAAGGAATACAACTGGAATTCGAACTCGGTTCCCCGATTTCTCGTTCCGTGCAGATATCCACTGCGCCACAAATTTTGGGTACAATCACTAATCCTCCATGAAAGGAGAAGCACCCGCAAATATGAACGAGGTCCGGATGCTTGACTGTGGATACCACACAATCAGCGTGGGAATCTTTCACCGACTCGTCCTTCTGAAACGAATGGATCCATTGTTAGCTAAGTTAACTTTTATGAACTCGACAGAAATTTAGTCGATCTTTTATATTTTTTCGTGTCAAAAGTGACTTTCTTGCAGGCTTTTTTGATATCAATCCTTTCGTCAACAAATGCCGCCGTACCGTACAATCTGAAGCTTCCACACCACCGCTGGACGATTCCCCCAGTAACTGCTGACTACTGGCCTGTCGATCAGACAAACTAAGTCACACCAGTCGTCGGTCATCTCGCTCTGTAGACACTTTTGGACGACCACTTCGAACCCCAACTTTGATTTTCCCAGTTTTCTTCCACTTCTGGACTATTCTTGTGACCGTTGATGCATGAATCTACTCCTGTTTGGCAATCTGATGACAGCTAAGGCCGGCTTTGTGTAAAGCAACGATTGCAGATCGTTTGGATTCGAAACAGTGATCATTTCCCATTTGGACCACAATTAGATGTACAGAATGAATAATGTGGTTTTAAAAAAGAATTACTGTCCAAACTCTTCTCTCCGTTTTGCTTTTCACGTCACGCTGTCTGCTGAATATGCGGTTCAAAAAGTTAATACGGTCCCACCTCTACGCTCTTCTTTTTTATTCTCTTTATTAATTGCAATAAATACAATTGTGGCACAAGGTCGATTGGGGGGGAGGGAACTCAGTTTGGTCTTCCGTACCTATCCTATACCTAGCTAATCCGACTCACGACCCAAACATAATTTACAATTTTCTCATCCACCACAAGAACTTGTCGATCAGCATTCTATCCTTCATATACCAAAATACCTCAAACGTACAAGGGACCTAAAAACATCCAAATTAGCATAAAAATTTTATTATGAACAATAATTGCAAAAATATATTTAAAAATATATAATGAAAATGATATGTGGGGAGGGGCATGACATAAATTCCCAAAACAAAAACAAATTTTAAACAAAAAATGCAAACAGAAATCATGATGTTAGTTAAACCCAACCAACCCTCTTCTTTTTACTTCTCCTCAGAAAAAAAACATTCCTTCTCATTTCATAGAGTGGAGAACTCGCCCATGAAAATCACTTAAAATTTGAATCAGCGAATTAAAAAACCTATTTATTGATTATTTATGGTTTCACTCACTTTCGATGTTCAAAACCAATCTTTTCACTCTTGTCTTTTTTTTTCTCAATTTGAGTAGATAGACTAAACTATCGCCCGGTTCACACTCCACCCACGTCTATTGAACAGGTGAAGAGGCTCATCCCTTGTTTCCTGCTTAGGATGCGGTTTCCGGCTTTCTCTTTTCCAATCTTTTCACTCTTTTCTTTTCTTTTTTTTTTCTCAATTGGAGATAGATAGACTAAACTATCGCCCGGTTCACACTCCACCCACGTATATTGAACAGGTGAAGAGACTCATCACTTGTTCCCTGTTTAGAATGTGGTTTCCGGTTTTCTCTTTTCCAATCTTTTCACTCTTTTCTTTTTTTCTCAATTGGAGATAGATGGACTAACCTATCGCCCGGTTTACACTCCACCCATGTCTATTGAACCGGTGAAGAGGCTCATCCCTTGTTTCCTGTTTAGGATGCAGTTTCCGGCTTTCTCTTTTCCAATCTTTTCACTCTTACGTAGCCCCCTGCTCATCGGTGGCGTTACCGCCTTGCTCGAGGTGATATGATTAAAACTTTTGGCGAGAGCTGTACATTTCTTGGTTCTGTCTGGTTTAACCTTCGCGGCTAGGACCCGCGTGTCAGCTTACATAGTAACAAGCTACTCGCATTCCCTTTTTTATAAGTAAGTAAATCTAGAATTATCAGTTATTTTCTCCCTCCTAACCATATAAACTAACCCTAAAAATAACCCTCTAACTTAAGTGGCCTTGCAGAGGGTCAAACTCTAGTATAAAACAAAAATCAGCTTACAGATGGACTGTCTGAGTGTTCTTCGAGGTGTGGCCATGTTTATTGCAGTTGCACCACTTTGTGATGTGGGTTTTGCTGATGGCATCATCGTCAAAGACCTGCTAAAGCTGTTATATACTGCTGATGTTCTGGATCTAGGTTGTCTTTAAATATAACGACGAAGAAGAACGCCTATATTTGAAACCCTAAAATTATGTTTTTATTCATCGTCGGAATCGATGGTGTGGAAGATGATATAGCCAGAGAGAATCACGCACATACGAGGGAGTTGTCGGGAGTCATTAACCAGTAAATCTGGTGCCCATATTGAATTTAAATAAAACATTTTTGATCGCATCTATTAAGTCTCTCCCACCTCTCTCTCTTTATATATATATTTATATAAATATATATATATTTTAGGAAGAATATATATATATATATATATATATATATATATATATATATATACATATATATATATATATTTAGTGTATCGAGGCAGCAGATAATTTTCTAAACATATACTGTTAAATATGAGACAATAAATGTCTGTTATGTTTAATCATGAGCCGTTCTAAACATCGTAGTTTGGTTTTAATTTCAGGTGAAAATAAAGACAAAACTCTAAGATAAAACCGTCGCTGATGGTGGATGCTTTTATGTTAACGTCCTTGTAACCTCTCTGAAGATGACTCATGTAAGCCGAAAGCTTAGAAGAAACATAATAAAAAATTATCCAAATGTTTTTCTTTTTAAGAACGCTCTTGTAACGGTGTTTTATTTGAACGTTCACGTGGCAAAGAATTTATGGACACGCATTTTTTAAATTCAAATGGATTATGACGTTCTTATCCATAGTTGTATGAACCTAAGAGGTATTTTTTAGTGTAAATGCATTTAGTCATAATTTCTGTCCTTTCATTTAACAGTTCGTCTTTATTTGAAAATATCATAATTTCTAATTTTTCTTCTTGGTACAGTCATTTCCTATATCTAACCACTCTTTCTATTTACCTTCCCCTATGTAGCCCCAAGCGCAATAGTGGCAGTGGAATGCCTTGCTTGGGGTGAAACGATTAAAAAAAAAAAGTCTACATATTTGTCCATCGTTGTAAAGCTTGGCTGTTTTTGCATAACGTGGAGCATTGTAAAAACAGCCAAACTGTGATTACAGGTAAAACAGGTTTGTATGTGGATGACTAATATATATACATATATATATATATATATATATATATATATATATATATATATATATATTGTGTATTTGGCAACAGTCTCTTGTCTACTACATTACCCAGCGGCAAATAACAAAGAAAGTGATATAATACATTTTCTTTCATTTTCACTGAAACCTGCATAAAAGAGAGATTGTTGCTCAAATAACCAATTTTTAAATTACATGACCAACTTGGAAAGTAATATAATACCTTTTCTGTCATTTTTAGCGAGACCTGCATATATATAGAGAGAGCTCATGGTAGCTTCCCCTATTCGGATAGGGGTTGCAGGTTCGAATCCTGCCGAATTATACACATTTTCGTAATAAAAATTTATTGCAAATAAACAGGCCGGTAGAAATAAATATACTGTTTGATTATAAACAGAATGTCTACTTAAATACGAGTATCGATCAAAAATAATGTGCAAACAAATCATTTCAAATTGTCGGTTGTTTATAACCGAGTTTCGTTAATCTTCGTTAATTTCCGTGAAATAAAACAGAATATTTACTTAAATACGATTATCGATCAAAAATAATGTTCAAACAAATCATTTCAAATTGTCGGTTGTTTATAACCGAGTTTCGTTAATCTTCGTTAATTTCCGTGAAATAAAACAGAATATCTACTTAAATACGAGTATCGATGAAAAATAATGTTCAAACAAATCATTTCAAATTGTCGGTTGTTTATAACCAAGTTTCGTTAATCTTCGTTAATTTCCGTGAAATAAAACAGAATATCTACTAAAATACGAGTATCGATCAAAAATAATGTGCAAACAAATCATTTCAAATTGTCGGTTGTTTATAACCGAGTTTCGTTAATCTTCGTTAATTTCCGTGAAATAAAACAGAATATCTACTTAAATACGAGTATCGATCAAAAATAATGTTCAAACAAATCATTTCAAATTGTCGGTTGTTTATAACCAGTTTCGTTAATCTTCGTTAATTTCCGTGAAATAAAACAGAATATCTACTTAAATACGAGTATCGATCAAAAATAATGTTCAAACAAATCATTTCAAATTGTCGGTTGTTTATAACCAGTTTCGTTAATCTTCGTTAATTTCCGTGAAATAAAACAGAATATCTACTTAAATACGAGTATCGATCAAAAATAATGTTCAAACAAATCATTTCAAATTGTCGGTTGTTTATAACCGAGTTTCGTTAATCTTCGTTAATTTCCGTGAAATAAAACAGAATATCTACTTAAATACGAGTATCGATCAAAAATAATGTTCAAACAAATCATTTCAAATTGTCGGTTGTTTATAACCAGTTTCTTTAATCTTCGTTAATTTCCGTAAAATAAAACAGAATATTTACTTAAATACGAGTATCGATCAAAAATAATGTTCCAACAAATCATTTCAAATTGTCGGTTGTTTATAACCAGTTTCGTTAATCTTCGTTAATTTCCGTAAAATAAAACAGAATATTTACTTAAATACGAGTATCGATCAAAAATAATGTTCAAACAAATCATTTCAAATTGTCGGTTGTTTATAACCAGTTTCGTTAATCTTCGTTAATTTCCGTAAAATAAAACAGAATATTTACTTAAATACGAGTATCGATCAAAAATAATGTTCCAACAAATCATTTCAAATTGTCGGTTGTTTATAACCAAGTTTCGTTAATCTTCGTTAATTTCCGTGAAATAAAACAGAATATCTACTTAAATACGAGTATCGATCAAAAATAATGTTCCAACAAATCATTTCAAATTGTCGGTTGTTTATAACCAAGTTTCGTTAATCTTCGTTAATTTCCGTGAAATAAAACAGAATATCTACTTAAATACGAGTATCGATCAAAAATAATGTTCCAACAAATCATTTCAAATTGTCGGTTGTTTATAACCAAGTTTCGTTAATCTTCGTTAATTTCCGTGAAATAAAACAGAATATCTACTTAAATACGAGTATCGATCAAAAATAATGTTCCAACAAATCATTTCAAATTGTCGGTTGTTTATAACCAGTTTCGTTAATCTTCGTTAATTTCCGTGAAATAAAACAGAATATCTACTTAAATACGAGTATCGATCAAAAATAATGTTCAAACAAATCATTTCAAATTGTCGGTTGTTTATAACCAGTTTCGTTAATCTTCGTTAATTTCCGTGAAATAAAACAGAATATCTACTTAAATACGAGTATCGATCAAAAATAATGTTCCAACAAATCATTTCAACTTGTCGGTTGTTTATAACAAGTTTCGTTAATCTTCGTTAATTTCCGTGAAATAAAACGAATATCTACTTAAATACAGTATCGATCAAAAATAATGTTCCAACAAATCATTTCAAATTGTCGGTTGTTTATAACCAAGTTTCGTTAATCTTCGTTAATTTCCGTGAAATAAAACAGAATATCTACTTAAATACGAGTATCGATCAAAAATAATGTTCCAACAAATCATTTCAAATTGTCGGTTGTTTATAAACAAGTTTCGTTAATCTTCGTTAATTTCCGTGAAATAAAACAGAATATCTATTTAAATACGAGTATCGATCAAAATAATGTTCAAACAAATCATTTCAAATTGTCGGTTGTTTATAACCAGTTTCGTTAATCTTCGTTAATTTCCGTGAAATAAAACAGAATATCTACTTAAATACGAGTATCGATCAAAAATAATGTTCCAACAAATCATTTCAAATTGTCGGTTGTTTATAACCAAGTTTCGTTAATCTTCGTTAATTTCCGTGAAATAAAACAGAATATCTACTTAAATACGAGTATCGATCAAAAATAATGTTCCAACAAATCATTTCAAATTGTCGGTTGTTTATAACCAAGTTTCGTTAATCTTCGTTAATTTCCGTGAAATAAAACAGAATATCTACTTAAATACGAGTATCGATCAAAAATAATGTTCCAACAAATCATTTCAAATTGTCGGTTGTTTATAACCAAGTTTCGTTAATCTTCGTTAATTTCCGTGAAATAAAACAGAATATCTACTTAAATACGAGTATCGATCAAAAATAATGTTCAAACAAATCATTTCAAATTGTCGGTTGTTTATAACCAAGTTTCGTTAATCTTCGTTAATTTCCGTGAAATAAAACAGAATATCTACTTAAATACGAGTATCGATCAAAAATAATGTTCCAACAAATCATTTCAAATTGTCGGTTGTTTATAACCAAGTTTCACGTTAATCTTCGTTAATTTCCGTGAAATAAAACAGAATATCTACTTAAATACGAGTATCGATCAAAAATAATAATGTTCCAACAAATCATTTCAAATTGTCGGTTGTTTATAACCAAGTTTCGTTAATCTTCGTTAATTTCCGTGAAATAAAACAGAATATCTACTTAAATACAGTATCGATCAAAAATAATGTTCCAACAAATCATTTCAAATTGTCAGTTGTTTATAACCAAGTTTCGTTAATCTTCGTTAATTTCCGTGAAATAAAACAGAATATCTACTTAAATACAGTATCGATCAAAAATAATGTTCAAACAAATCATTTCAAATTGTCGGTTGTTTATAACCAAGTTTCGTTAATCTTCGTTAATTTCCGTGAAATAAAACAGAATATCTACTTAAATACGAGTATCGATCAAAAATAATGTTCCAACAAATCATTTCAAATTGTCGGTTGTTTATAACCAAGTTTCGTTAATCTTCGTTAATTTCCGTGAAATAAAACAGAATATCTACTTAAATACGAGTATCGATCAAAAATAATGTTCCAACAAATCATTTCAAATTGTCGGTTGTTTATAACCAAGTTTCGTTAATCTTCGTTAATTTCCGTGAAATAAAACAGAATATCTATTTAAAAATACAGTATCGATCAAAAATAATGTCCCAACAAATCATTCCAAATTGTCGGTTGTTTATAACCAAGTTTCGTTAATCTTCGTTAATTTCCGTGAAATAAAACAGAATATCTACTTAAATACGAGTATCGATCAAAAATAATGTCCCAACAAATCATTTCAAATTGTCGGTTGTTTATAACCAAGTTTCGTTAATCTTCGTTAATTTCCATTAAGAAATAAAACAGAATATCTACTTAAATACGAGTATCGATCAAAAATAATGTTCCAACAAATCATTTCAAATTGTCGGTTGTTTATAACCAAGTTTCGTTAATCTTCGTTAATTTCCGTGAAATAAAGCAGAATATCTGTAAATACGAGTATCGATCAAAAATAATGTTCCAACAAATCATTTCAAATTGTCGGTTGTTTATAACCAAGTTTCGTTAATCTTCGTTAATTTCCGTGAAATAAAACAGAATATCTATTTAAATACGAGTATCGATCAAAAATAATGTCCCAACAAATCATTTCAAATTGTCGGTTGTTTATAACCAAGTTTCGTTAATCTTCGTTAATTTCCGTGAAATAAAACAGAATATCTACTTAAATACGAGTATCGATCAAAAATAATGTCCCAACAAATCATTTCAAATTGTCGGTTGTTTATAACCAAGTTTCGTTAATCTTCGTTAATTTCCGTGAAATAAAACAGAATATCTACTTAAATACGAGTATCGATCAAAAATAATGTTCCAACAAATCATTTCAAATTGTCGGTTGTTTATAACCAAGTTTCGTTAATCTTCGTTAATTTCCGTGAAATAAAACAGAATATCTACTTAAATACGAGTATCGATCAAAAATAATGTTCCAACAAATCATTTCAAATTGTCGGTTGTTTATAACCAAGTTTCGTTAATCTTCGTTAATTTCCGTGAAATATGACAAGATATCTATTTAAATACGGTATCGATCAAAAATAATGTCCCAACAAATCATTTCAAATTGTCGGTTGTTTATAACCAAGTTTCGTTAATCTTCGTTAATTTCCGTGAAATAAAACAGAATATCTACTTAAATACGAGTATCGATCAAAAATAATGTCCCAACAAATCATTTCAAATTTGTCGGTTGTTTATAACCAAGTTTCGTTAATCTTCGTTAATTTCCGTGAAATAAAACAGAATATCTACTTAAATACGAGTATCGATCAAAAATAATGTTCCAACAAATCATTTCAAATTGTCGGTTGTTTATAACCAAGTTTCGTTAATCTTCGTTAATTTCCGTGAAAATAAAACAGAATATCTACTTAAATACAGTATCGATCAAAAATAATGTTCCAACAAATCATTTCAAATTGTCGGTTGTTTATAACCAAGTTTCGTTAATCTTCGTTAATTTCCGTGAAATAAAACAGAATATCTATTTAAATACGAGTATCGATCAAAAATAATGTCCCAACAAATCATTTCAAATTGTCGGTTGTTTATAACCAAGTTTCGTTAATCTTCGTTAATTTCCGTGAAATAAAACGAATATCTACTTAAATACGAGTATCGATCAAAAATAATGTCCCAACAAATCATTTCAAATTGTCGGTTGTTTATAACCAAGTTTCGTTAATCTTCGTTAATTTCCGTGAAATAAAACAGAATATCTACTTAAATACGAGAGTATCGATCAAAAATAATGTTCCAACAAATCATTTCAAATTGTCGGTTGTTTATAACCAAGTTTCGTTGTCTTCGTTAATTTCCGTGAAATAAAACAGAATATCTACTTAAATACGAGTATCGATCAAAAATAATGTTCCAACAAATCATTTCAAATTGTCGTTGTTTATAACCAAGTTTCGTTAATCTTCGTTAATTTCAGAAGCTGAAATAAAACAGAATATCTATTTAAATACGAGTATCGATCAAAAATAATGTCCCAACAAATCATTTCAAATTATGGGTTGTTTTTATAACCAAGTTTCGTTAATCTTCGTTAATTTCCGTGAAATAAAACAGAATATCTACTTAAATACGAGTATCGATCAAAAATAATGTCCCAACAAATCATTTCAAATTGTCGGTTGTTTATAACCAAGTTTCGTTAATCTTCGTTAATTTCCGTGAAATAAAACAGAATATCTACTTAAATACAGTATCGATCAAAAATAATGTTGTCAAATCATTTCAAATTGTCGGTTGTTTATAACCAAGTTTCGTTAATCTTCGTTAATTTCCACGTGAAATAAAACAGAATATCTACTAAAATACGAGTATCGATCAAAAATAATGTTCAAACAAATCATTTCAAATTGTCGGTTGTTTATAACCAAGTTTCGTTAATCTTCGTTAATTTCCGTGAAATAAAACAGAATATCTACTAAAATACGAGTATCGATCAAAAATAATGTTCAAACAAATCATTCAAATTGTCGATTTGTTTATAACCAAGTTTCGTTAATCTTCGTTAATTTCGTGAAATAAAACAGAATATCTACTTAAATACGAGTATCGATCAAAAATAATGTTCCAACAAATCATTTCAAATTGTCGGTTGTTTATAACCAAGTTTCTGTTAATCTTCGTTAATTTCCGTGAAATAAAACAGAATATCTACTTAAATACGAGTATCGATCAAAAATAATGTTCCAACAAATCATTTCAAATTGTCGGTTGTTTATAACCAAGTTTCGTTAATCTTCGTTAATTTCCGTGAAATAAAACAGAATATCTACTAAAATACGAGTATCGATCAAAAATAATGTTCAAACAAATCATTTCAAATTGTCGGTTGTTTATAACCAAGTTTCGTTAATCTTCGTTAATTTCCGTGAAATAAAACAGAATATCTACTAAAATACGAGTATCGATCCAAAAATAATGTTCAAACAAATCATTTCAAATTGTCGGTTGTTTATAACCAAGTTTTTCGTTAATCTTCGTTAATTTCCGTGAAATAAAACAGAATATCTACTAAAATACGAGTATCGATCAAAAATAATGTTCAAACAAATCATTTCAAATTGTCGGTTGTTTATAACCAAGTTTCGTTAATCTTCGTTAATTTCCGTGAAATAAAACAGAATATCTACTAAAATACGAGTATCGATCAAAAATAATGTTCAAACAAATCATTTCAAATTGTCGGTTGTTTATAACCAAGTTTTCGTTAATCTTCGTTAATTTCCGTGAAATAAAACAGAATATCTACTAAAATGCGAGTATCGATCAAAAATAATGTTCAAACAAATCATTTCAAATTGTCGGTTGTTTATAACCAAGTTTCGTTAATCTTCGTTAATTTCCGTGAAATAAAACAGAATATCTACTAAAATACAGTATCGATCAAAAATAATGTTCAAACAAATCATTTCAAATTGTCGGTTGTTTATAACCAAGTTTCGTTAATCTTCGTTAATTTCCGTGAAATAAAACAGAATATCTACTAAAATACGAGTATCGATCAAAAATAATGTTCAAACAAATCATTTCAAATTGTCGGTTGTTTATAACCAAGTTTCGTTAATCTTCGTTAATTTCCGTGAAATAAAACAGAATATCTATTTAAATACGAGTATCGATCAAAAATAATGTCCCAACAAATCATTTCAAATTGTCGGTTGTTTATAACCAAGTTTCGTTAATCTTCGTTAATTTCCGTGAAATAAAACAGAATATCTACTTAAATACGAGTATCGATCAAAAATAATGTTCAAACAAATCATTTCAAATTGTCGGTTGTTTATAACCAAGTTTCGTTAATCTTCGTTAATTTCCGTGAAATAAAACAGAATATCTACTAAAATACGAGTATCGATCAAAAATAATGTTCAAACAAATCATTTCAAATTGTCGGTTGTTTATAACCAAGTTTCGTTAATCTTCGTTAATTTCCGTGAAATAAAACAGAATATCTATTTAAATACGAGTATCGATCAAAAATAATGTCCCAACAAATCATTTCAAATTGTCGGTTGTTTATAACCAAGTTTCGTTAATCTTCGTTAATTTCCGTGAAATAAAACAGAATATCTACTTAAATACGAGTATCGATCAAAAATAATGTTCCAACAAATCATTTCAAAAAATTGTCGGTTGTTTATAACCAAGTTTCGTTAATCTTCGTTAATTTCCGTGAAATAAAACAGAATATCTACTTAAATACGAGTATCGATCAAAAATAATGTTCCAACAAATCATTTCAAATTGTCGGTTGTTATAACCAAGTTTCGTTAATCTTCGTTAATTTCCGTGAAATAAAACAGAATATCTACTAAAATACGAGTATCGATCAAAAATAATGTTCAAACAAATCATTTCAAATTGTCGGTTGTTTATAACCAAGTTTCGTTAATCTTCGTTAATTTCCGTGAAATAAAACAGAATATCTACTAAAATACGAGTATCGATCAAAAATAATGTTCAAACAAATCATTTCAAATTGTCGGTTGTTTATAACCAAGTTTCGTTAATCTTCCGTTAATTTCCGTGAAATAAAACAGAATATCTACTAAAATACGAGTATCGATCAAAAATAATAATGTTCAAACAAATCATTTCAAATTGTCGGTTGTTTATAACCAAGTTTCGTTAATCTTCGTTAATTTCCGTGAAATAAAACAGAATATCTACTAAAATACGAGTATCGATCAAAAATAATGTTCAAACAAATCATTTCAAATTGTCGGTTGTTTATAACCAAGTTTCGTTAATCTTCGTTAATTTCCGTGAAATAAAACAGAATATCTACTAAAATACGAGTATCGATCAAAAATAATGTTCAAACAAATCATTTCAAATTGTCGGTTGTTTATAACCAAGTTTCGTTAATCTTCGTTAATTTCCGTGAAATAAAACAGAATATCTACTAAAATACCAGTATCGATCAAAAATAATGTTCAAACAAATCATTTCAAATTGTCGGTTGTTTATAACCAAGTTTCGTTAATCTTCGTTAATTTCCGTGAAATAAAACAGAATATCTACTAAAATACGAGTATCGATCAAAAATAATGTTCAAACAAATCATTTCAAATTGTCGGTTGTTTATAACCAAGTTTCGTTAATCTTCGTTAATTTCCGTGAAATAAAACAGAATATCTACTAAAATACGAGTATCGATCAAAAATAATGTTCAAACAAATGTTTCAAATTGTCGTTGTTTATAACCAAGTTTCGTTAATCTTCGTTAATTTCCGTGAAATAAAACAGAATATCTATTTAAATACGAGTATCGATCAAAAATAATGTCCCAACAAATCATTTCAAATTGTCGGTTGTTTATAACCAAGTTTCGTTAATCTTCGTTAATTTCCGTGAAATAAAACAGAATATCTACTTAAATACAGTATCGATCGAAAATAATGTTCAAACAAATCATTTCAAATTGTCGGTTGTTTATAACCAATTCCACGTTAATCTTCGTTAATTTCCGTGAAATAAAACAGAATATCTACTAAAATACAGTATCGATCAAAAATAATGTTCAAACAAATCATTTCAAATTGTCGGTTGTTTATAACCAAGTTTCGTTAATCTTCGTTAATTTCCGTGAAATAAAACAGAATATCTATTTAAATACGAGTATCGATCAAAAATAATGTCCCAACAAATCATTTCAAATTGTCGGTTGTTTATAACCAAGTTTCGTTAATCTTCGTTAATTTCCGTGAAATAAAACAGAATATCTACTTAAATACAGTATCGATCAAAAATAATGTTCAAACAAATCATTTCAAATTGTCAGTTGTTTATAACCAAGTTTCGTTAATCTTCGTTAATTTCCGTGAAATAAAACAGAATATCTACTTAAATACAGTATCGATCAAAAATAATGTCCCAACAAATCATTTCAAATTGTCAGTCGATTGTTTATAACCAAGTTTCGTTAATCTTCGTTAATTTCCGTGAAATAAAACAGAATATCTACTAAAATACAGTATCGATCAAAAATAATGTTCAAACAAATCATTTCCAAATTGTCGGTTGTTTATAACCAAGTTCGATTAATCTTCGTTAATTTCCGTGAAATAAAACAGAATATCTATTTAAATACGAGTATCGATCAAAAATAATGTCCCAACAAATCATTTCAAATTGTCGGTTCTTTATAACCAAGTTTCGTTAATCTTCGTTAATTTCCGTGAAATAAAACAGAATATCTACTTAAATACGAGTATCGATCAAAAATAATGTTCAAACAAATCATTTCAAATTGTCGGTTGTTTATAACCAAGTTTCGTTAATCTTCGTTAATTTCCGTGAAATAAAACAGAATATCTACTAAAATACGAGTATCGATCAAAAATAATGTTCAAACAAATCATTTCAAATTGTCGGTTGTTTATAACCAAGTTTCGTTAATCTTCGTTAATTTCCGTGAAATAAAACAGAATATCTATTTAAATACGAGTATCGATCAAAAATAATGTCCCAACAAATCATTTCAAATTGTCGGTTGTTTATAACCAAGTTTCGTTAATCTTCGTTAATTTCCGTGAAATGACAAGAATACCTACTTAAATACGAGTATCGATCAAAAATAATGTCCCAACAAATCATTTCAAATTGTCGGTTGTTTATAACCAAGTTTCGTTAATCTTCGTTAATTTCCGTGAAATAAAACAGAATACCTACTTAAATACGAGTATCGATCAAAAATAATGTTCAAACAAATCATTTCCAAATTGTCGGTTGTTTATAACCAAGTTTCGTTAATCTTCGTTAATTTCCGTGAAATAAAACAGAATATCTACTAAAATACGAGTATCGATCAAAAATAATGTTCAAACAAATCATTTCAAATTGTCGGTTGTTTATAACCAAGTTTCGTTAATCTTCGTTAATTTCCGTGAAATAAAACAGAATATCTATTTAAATACGAGTATCGATCAAAAATAATGTCCCAACAAATCATTTCAAATTGTCGGTTGTTTATAACCAAGTTTCGTTAATCTTCGTTAATTTCCGTGAAATAAAACAGAATACCTACTTAAATACAGTATCGATCTAAAAATAATGTCCCAACAAATCATTTCAAATTGTCGGTTGTTTATAACCAAGTTTCGTTAATCTTCGTTAATTTCCGTGAAATAAAACAGAATATCTACTTAAATACAGTATCGATCAAAAATAATGTCCCAACAAATCATTTCAAATTGTCGGTTGTTTATAACCAAGTTTCGTTAATCTTCGTTAATTTCCGTGAAATAAAACAGAATACCTACTTAAATACGAGTATCGATCAAAAATAATGTTCCAACAAATCATTTCAAATTGTCGGTTGTTTATAACCAAAGTTTCGTTAATCTTCGTTAATTTCCGTGAAATAAAACAGAATACCTACTTAAATACGAGTATCGATCAAAAATAATGTTCAAACAAATCATTTCAAATTGTCGGTTGTTTATAACCAAGTTTCGTTAATCTTCGTTAATTTCCGTGAAATAAAACAGAATATCTACTTAAATACGAGTATCGATCAAAAATAATGTCCCAACAAATCATTTCAAATTGTCGGTTGTTTATAACCAAGTTTCGTTAATCTTCGTTAATTTCCGTGAAATAAAACAGAATATCTACTAAAATACGAGTATCGATCAAAAATAATGTTCAAACAAATCATTTCAAATTGTCGGGTTGTTTATAACCAAGTTTCGTTAATCTTCGTTAATTTCCGTGAAATAAAACAGAATATCTATTTAAATACGAGTATCGATCAAAAATAATGTCCCAATAAAATCATTGCAAATTGTCGGTTGTTTATAACCAAGTTTCGTTAATCTTCGTTAATTTCCGTGAAATAAAACAGAATACCTACTTAAATACAGTATCGATCAAAAATAATGTCCCAACAAATCATTTCAAATTGTCGGTTGTTTATAACCAAGTTTCGTTAATCTTCGTTAATTTCCGTGAAATAAAACAGAATACCTACTTAAATACGAGTATCGATCAAAAATAATGTTCAAACAAATCATTTCAAATTGTCGGTTGTTTATAACCAAGTTTCGTTAATCTTCGTTAATTTCCGTGAAATAAAACAGAATATCTACTAAAATACGAGTATCGATCAAAAATAATGTTCAAACAAATCATTTCAAATTGTCGGTTGTTTATAACCAAGTTTCGTTAATCTTCGTTACATTTCCGTGAAATAAAACAGAATATCTATTTAAATACGAGTATCGATCAAAAATAATGTCCCAACAAAATCATTTCAAATTGTCGGTTGTTTATAACCAAGTTTCGTTAATCTTCGTTAATTTCCGTGAAATAAAACAGAATACCTACTTAAATACGAGTATCGATCAAAAATAATGTCCCAACAAATCATTTCAAATTGTCGGTTGTTTATAACAAGTTTTCGTTAATCTTCGTTAATTTCCGTGAAATAAAACAGAATATCTACTTAAATACGAGTATCGATCCAAAAATAATGTCCCAACAAATCATTTCAAATTGTCGGTTGTTTATAACCAAGTTTCGTTAATCTTCGTTAATTTCCGTGAAATAAAACAGAATACCTACTTAAATACGAGTATCGATCAAAAATAATGTTCCAACAAATCATTTCAAATTGTCGGTTGTTTATAACCAAGTTTCGTTAATCTTCGTTAATTTCCGTGAAATAAAACAGAATACCTACTTAAATACGAGTATCGATCAAAAATAATGTTCAAACAAATCATTTCAAATTGTCGGTTGTTTATAACCAAGTTTCGTTAATCTTCGTTAATTTCCGTGAAATAAAACAGAATATACTTAAATACGAGTATCGATCAAAAATAATGTTCAAACAAATCATTTCAAATTGTCGGTTGTTTATAACCAAGTTTCGTTAATCTTCGTTAATTTCCGTGAAATAAAACAGAATATCTACTTAAATACGAGTATCGATCAAAAATAATGTCCCAACAAATCATTTCAAATTGTCGGTTGTTTATAACCAAGTTTCGTTAATCTTCGTTAATTTCCGTGAAATAAAACAGAATATCTGCTTAAATACGAGTATCGATCAAAAATAATGTTCCAACAAATCATTTCAAATTGTCGGTTGTTTATAACCAAGTTTCGTTAATCTTCGTTAATTTCCGTGAAATAAAACAGAATATCTACTTAAATACGAGTATCGATCAAAAATAATGTCCCAACAAATCATTTCAAATTGTCGGTTGTTTATAACCAAGTTTCGTTAATCTTCGTTAATTTCCGTGAAATAAAACAGAATATCTACTAAAATACGAGTATCGATCAAAAATAATGTTCAAACAAATCATTTCAAATTGTCGGTTGTTTATAACCAAGTTTCGTTAATCTTCGTTAATTTCCGTGAAATAAAACAGAATATCTACTAAAATACGAGTATCGATCAAAAATAATGTTCAAACAAATCATTTCAAATTGTCGCTTGTTTATAACCAAGTTTCGTTAATCTTCGTTAATTTCCGTGAAATAAAACAGAATATCTACTAAAATACGAGTATCGATCAAAAATAATGTTCAAACAAATCATATAAATATATATAATCACATGTATTTTGAATTGTTTTATTTTTCTCAATTCATTCATAGTTTCCGAACTGGATTTTTCGTGTCAACAAAGGGACATTTTTCAAGTTTTCTGGTTGGGATGACAGTGTAGTATCTGTTCGTTCGTTGTTTTACCTATGGGTCTTAATGCTGAGTGTTGTTTTCCAATTCCTGTCGAGTTTCTTATATTCACTTAGTCACAAATACTCCGGGGAACGCCATGGATATACTTCCACAGCAACGAATTAATTATTCGGACCTATATCAATAAATCATTATTATATCGGAAAAAGTCTTGCAATTTAAAATATTTTATGGCTTTAAATAATCTTCAAAAGGTTGGTAAGTTGTAAAAAACAAATCAGTAACTTTTCCTGACGTCTCCTCGGATGACATTACTATTTAATAAAATGTAATTTAATTTAATAGTAATTCTGATAGTGGTCCAGTGGATATCAGGAACGAGAAACCGGGGAGCCGAGTTCGAATTCCAGCTGAATCCATTGTATTCACTTACGCGCAAATACCCTGGGGAAAGGTATTAATCCGTCGCTTCCCTCCACTTATGGGTTAAATAACAGGACATATTTTGGTTCGATAGCCTTGGTCGGCAACCAGTCTACCGCAGAAAGCAATGGCAACCTACTGCGGGATAATTTTCTACCCAGTCAGTTATGTCTCTTTCGAGACATGATCACCCAAGCGTGTATCACGTATGGCACTTCACTGACTGACTGAATATAACAGAAACATGATTAAGGCTTCTACTGACCATAAAGTGGGTGATCGGTTTTCTATTGTCATGAAGTAATAAACTGATCCCCCACTAATTACTACTTATTAATAGAATAATATAATTCACCAGTCTACCGCAGAAAGCAATGGCAACCTACTGCGGAATAATCTTCTGCCCAGTCAGTCATGTCTCTTTCGAGACATGATCGCCCAAGCGTGTATCACGTATGGCACTTAACTGACTGACTGAATATAACAGAAACATGATTAAGGCTTCTACTGGGCATAAAGTGGGTGATCGGTTTTCTATTGTCATGAAGTAATAAACTGATCCCCCACTAATTACTACTTATTAATAGAATAATATAATTCACCAGTCTACAGCAGAAAGCAATGGCAACCTACTGCGGGATAATCTTCTGCCCAGTCAGTCATGTCTCTTTCGAGACATGATCGCCCAAGCGTGTATCACGTATGGCACTTAACTAACTAATCAACTTAATCTCAGATTATTTCGTCTTTGATCACTTTTCCGTTTTCTTCTTCTTCGTCGTCTTTTTTCTTTTTTTCTTTCCTTCTATTTTTTCTTGTCCACTTTTCTTTTCGTTTGCTTATTTTATTTCTTCTTCTTCTTGTTCTTGTTCTTCTTCTTCTTCTTCTTCTCTTTTTAATTTCTGCTTTCTTTTATGTTTTTCCTCTTCATCGCTGTCACCTTTTTCTTTTATTTCTTTTTCACTCTACTTTTTCTACTATTTCCTCTTCTCTCCCTTTTTTCTATTTTCTTCTTCTTTTATTTTTCTTCTTATTTTCATGTTTTTTCTTTTTTCTCATTCGTCTTTTTTCTTCGTTGTCGCTTTCTTTTTCACCTACTTACTTTTTTCTTCTTTCGTCTTCTTCTCATTTTCATTTCTGTTTTATTCTATATTTCCCTCTTTATCGCCGTTTTCTTCTTCTTTTTCTTCTTCTTCTTTTTCTTCTTCATCGTCATCGGCATCACATTTTCCATTGACTTATTCTAGTTTTAACATTTGTTTTCCTTTTTCCTCGTTTTCATTTTCGTTGTCTTCACTTTTTCTTTTTGTTGACTTTTTCTTTTTCTTTTTCTTGCTTCTTCTTATTCTTCTTCCTCTTCTATCCATATTAATTCCATTACCCCTTTTATTATTTTCTTCTTCTTCTTCTTCTTCTTCCATTTATTGTTTTTTATATCAGTACTTTTTTCTTCTTCCTTTTTTTTTCGTATTAATTCATATTCTTCTTTAGCATTTTCTCCTTCTTTTTGTTTTTTTGTTTTTCTTTTTTCTAAGTTTGTCACTTTTCTTTTATAATGTTTCTTCTTCTTCTTCTTCTTCTTTTTCTTCTTCTTCTTCTTTCCATATTAATTTCATTGCCGATTTTATCATGTTCTTCTTCTTCTTTTGTCTTCCTTCTTTTTTTCTTCTTCTTCTTGTTCTTCGTCTTTTTCTTCTTCTTCTTCTTTTTCTTGTTCTTCTTCTTGTTCTTCTTTATCTTCTTGTTCTTCGTTTTCTCTTCCTTCTTCTTCTTTTTCTTCTTCCTTTTCGTCCTCTTCCCATTCTTCTGCATCTTCCATCTTCTTCTTATTCTTCTTCTTCTTCTTTTTCTCTTCCTTCTTCTTCTTCCTTTTCTTCCTCTTCCCATTCTTCTGCATCTTCAATCTTCTTCTTTTTCTTGTTCTTGTTCTTGTTCTTCTTTTTCTTCTTCTTCTTCTTCTTCTTCTTATTCTTCTGCATCTTCCATCTTCTTTTTCTTCTTTTTCTCTTCCTTCTTCTTCTCCTTCTCTTCCTCTTCCCATTCTTCTGCATCTTCTTCTTCTTCTTCTTCTTCTTCTTCTTCTTCTTCTTCTTTTCTTCCTTCCTTCCCTTCATTCTTCTTCCTTCTTCTTCTTCTTTTTCTCTTCCTTCTTCTTCTCCTTTTCTTCCTCTTCCCATTCTTCTGCATCTTCCTCTTCTTCTTCTTCTTCTTCCTTCTTCTTCTTCTTCTTCTTCTCCATTGTTTTTCCATCCTTCTTCTCCTTCTTTACTCTTTCTCTTCTTTCTTTCTTTTTAACGCTCCCAATTTCGTTGGCGTAACACTTATTTTTGTTCGTGAATATTTATTTTCTCTCGAATATCGTTTTTCATCAAAGCGAAACAATTCACGACGTTTTCAGATTCATGAAAAGTCAACAAAAAAGCATCCATCTGCAGCTGACATCTTCATTTTCTCAATTTCAACAAAAAATCTTAAAGTACACTTCACCCCTCGTGCAAAATATTGTCAGGAACTTTCATTCGTTGCCTGGCTGTCATTTCTTTCTTCGACTGGATTCGCTCTTTAAAAAGATATAAGAAACAGAACTAGAGAGATGAGTCATGAGTCGTGCGTTGACAGATGACTAGCGTCGGGACTTCTTTTGGTTAGGGTCAATGTTTGAATCTCATATAAAAATATCAAGTTATTGCCCTCACTCAATAATGCTATTTCTATTCTTCTTTATTGTATTCCCAAAATTTACTATGATTTTTTTTTTTCAGAGTAGGCAAATCAAATACAGAAAGTTGTATGTCTCTGTTCCCTCGACTGCAAAACATCAAATGCAGAAAAATCAAATATAGAATAAAAATAAAAATATAGAATTAAATACAGAACTGGCAGCCGCTAGCTGTTGCATCTTACCTTGTGTGTGTGTGTGTGTGTGTGCGCGCACCTGTAAATTAAACTGGCCTCCATAATAATTTTAAGCCTCGAAAAGCCTAATGCTTCTATTTTTATATCCGTAAGGGGATTCAAAATCTAATTTGGCATTGAGATGTGATCTTATTAGGTGAAAAATATAAGTACGATTTATTTGATAATGTAAATTAAAAGAATCTATGTAGAACTAGGAAAACTTCAATTTGTGGGGAAATATATTGGAATAATCCGGGATATTTACTACGAACAAATAGCTTGCATACGGACAGAGAATTAATTGGACTACTCCTTAAAACAGAAAGGGACATGTGATATGCTTAAAATCCGAGGAGGAGTGTAAAACGAATGATTTCCTTTTTTATGGCAAAGAAATTTATATATATGCATACAGCACACAAGATTAAAAAATAAAAGATAACTTTGATCTTTCACAATTTTCTTGATCCCGTATACGTCGTCTCTTGACATAGTTTCGCTCTTCCAACTGCATTTTCCTTTACGTTTTGGAATAATGGATCCAGTGTGTTTCTTCGCTTTGATAATACGACTGTTGAAAGGCTGATATTAACATTATCCACGATCTCTCTGTAAGGCTTGCCAGTGTGTTCATGTAGCATTATAATTTTCTTACGCTTTCTTGGAATGACGTCCACTGCAGACAATGGCCGTAGGACAATATATCGACAGTCGAGATGATAGTGTCTGGGCGGGATAAAAATCTCATGAAATCACGGATGCCTCAATATTTTTTCAAGGCTAAACAAATACATTCATATTACTGCAAATGATCTAATGTGAGGTAAAATAAAAAATAAAAATCGATTACACCCTGCCACTTCGTTGGGTCTAAAACTGACTGTATGCTGAAAGAAAGGTAACTAACAGTTGTTTAAAATAATTTGTATTTATTTCTGAGATCAGTAATTTTTCAAGAATCTTGGAATTATTTCAAACTTTTGTTCTCATCTTAGTTGATATAGGTGTTATAATAGACAAAACTTTTCGACCAAGTACCCTCTGGTCATCATCAGGTGTCCATAGATTGGCTAATGTTGATAATCTCGTTGATTATTGCGAAATATCCTGTGAAATCAATTATTGTTTTTTTTTTATGATGGAATTTGGTTCGGCACTACCAAGTCCAAGGATTGAACTCATGACCACTAGATCAGTGTTCCTCAAACTATCTGATGTGGAGGACCGGTAGTTTTTTTGTTTTTTTTTCTCAATATGCCAGGGACCGGCAAGCAAAGCAAGCCAATCCAGCTGAGTAAGAGTGTGGTGGGGACTGTGAACCCCAGATTTTGTTTTTTGTTTTCACTCTCTTCTAATTAATCTTTTTACACTTATGTAGCCTCCCCCACTGCATATCAGTGGCATTACCGCCTTGCTCGGGGTGAACCGATTAAAAAAAATGTACTATTTCAGGGACATTTTGAGACTATCTGTAATAAACATGAGGACACGATATCTTGTTCCTTCTAAGGGCAGTCATCATTGACGTAACAAGTCTTCCCAGTGTGCCACTGAACGGTACCATATTTGTGCTATATTAGTTATGGTCACTGGTTTTGAGAACATATATTCTTAAAAATCCAGAAAAAATATTTAAAGTTAATATTAATACTTCGTAAGCAATTTGAATTTAATAAAAGGTATTAATCTTCTAAAAATAGACAAACAGTAAAACAAAATATTAATTTTAATTAATTTAAGAAGTATTTAAAATATATGATATGTATATATCATTGATATATGAATGGAACAAAGTCTGATGCGTATTCAGTTCACTGTTTTGCTGTTCATTATATCGCATTCGTTAGTTGGATAGCAATAACTTTTAACATGAGTGAGTAAATGAACAATGGATCCATAAAAATATAAAACTAAAATGAAAATGTAAAAAAAAAAAAACCAAAACGAGGCAAATATCCTGACAGTCTCTCGTGGCTTAGAGTTTTACTATTATTTCTTTCTTTTCTGGAAAATCTCCGCGTACCGGTAGACGATGGTTCGCGTAGCGGCGACGTTACGCGTACCACACTTTGAGTAGCAATGCACGAGATGATACTAACACATGTATGACCAACTACTATATCCACTACGCCACTGTCCCGAATTTAGTGGTGTATTTTTGGAGCCTTTTATATTCAGTGTCAGATGGATTTTGTCAACTGGATTATGTTAGTGGGTTCGTGCCACTTGTCATAATTTGTATTTATTTTTGAGATGAGTCATTTTCAATAATCTTGGAATTATTTCAAACTTTTGTTCTCATCTTGGTTGATATAGGTGTTATAATAAACACAACGTTTCGATCAAGTACCTCTGGTCATCATCAGGTGTCCATAGATTGGCTGATGTGGGTAATTTTTCAATAATCTTGGAATTTTTTGTTTAAATTAATTTTCAAAAGGCGTTTACAATATCTGTTCGTAACGAAACTGGTGTCAGAAACAATTTATTTCAATTCCAAACAACGAACTACACAGTTTCTCCTTCATAGCAACCCAACTCAAATCTAATGCATTTTTCTGTCTTTCTCTGCCATGTTTATACGAACTGTTAGAAGGAATCTTCTTAGTTGCACCTCAGCCCGTTGTTACCGCCCTCTTGATGGCCTACACCCTTTCGAAAATGGGCCCCCTTCATGATCCCCCTGAGCTTGGGGAAAAGAAAAAAATCACACGAAGCAAGATTAAGGGAATAGGGAGGCGGTTACAATTTTTTTTTTTTTTTTTCTTGGCAAGGAGCTGCCACTCGCTCAGGGCGTTTTGCGCAAATGCATTGCCGTGATGAAACAGCTATGATTTTTCCTTGCGACGAAAGCATGTGAAAAATATGCGGTGGTTGCAGAAACCTAAGATTGCAGTTACATAACCCCAAGATATCATGTTAGATGTCAACACAAACCGCTTATCACTCTTTTGCTCAGGGTACACAAACTACAACCAGTCCTGTTACGTTTCAGATAGACTTCGTATACTTTCTGTTTAAATTTCTTAAGTAAAGTATTACTATTATTATACACTGATTTGTTCAAACGGTTATCCTCGCCTTGGTTGTTATAGTCTCAATGTTTAAAATCTTACTTTTCTATTTAAATTTCTCAGATGAGGAATTATCATTATTATAAACTGATCTATTTAAATTGTTGATTCAATTTGGTTGTTATAGTCTCAATGTTTAAAATCTTTATTTTCTATTTAAATTTTCTCTAGATGAGGAATTATCATTATTATAAACTGATCTATTTAAACTGTTATCCTCATCTTGGTTGTTATAGTCTCAATGTTTAAAATCTTATTTTCTATTTAAATTTCTCAGTTGAGGAATTATCATTATTATACACTGATTTGTTCAAACGGTTATCCTCACCTTGGTTGTTATAGTCTCCAATGTTTAAAATCTTATTTTCCAATTCTAATATAAATTATCATTATTATAAACTGATTCATTTAAACTGTTATCCTCATCTTGGTTGTTATAGTCTCAATGTTTTGAATCTTTATTTATTTAAATTTCTCAGATGAGGAATTATCATTATTATAAACTGATCTATTTAAACTGTTATCCTCATCTTGGTTGTTATAGTCTCAATGTTTAAAATCTTATTTTCTATTTAAATTTCTCAGATGAGGAATTATCATTATTATAAACTGATCTATTTAAACTGTTATTATCCTCATCTTGGTTGTTATAGTCTTAATGTTTAAAATTTATTTTCTATTAAATTTCTCAGATGAGGAATTATCATTATTATACACTGATTTGTTCAAACGGCGATTTTATTCGGTTGTTATAGTCTCAATGTTTAAAATCTTTATTTATTTAAATTTCTCAGATGAGGAATTATCATTATTATAAACTGATCTATTTAAACTGTTATCCTCACCTTGGTTGTTATAGTCTCAATGTTTAAAATCTTATTTTCTATTTAAATTTCTCGGATGAGTGAATTATCATTATTATAAACTGATCTATTTAAACTGTTATCCTCATCTTGCTGTTATAGTCTCAATGTTTAAAATCTTATTTTCTATTTAAATTTCTCTTCGTTGAGGAATTATCATTATTATACACTGATTTGTTCAAACGGTTATCCCCTGTTCCTTTATTGTTATAGTCCACGTTTAAAATCTTATTTTCTATTTAAATTTCTCAGATGAGGAATTATCATTATTATAAACTGATCTATTTAAACTGTTATCCTCATCTTGGTTGTTATAGTCTCAATGTTTGAACTTTATTTTCTATTTAAATCTCTCAGATGAGGAATTATCATTATTATAAACTGATCTATTTAACTGTTATCTTCATCTTGGTTGTTGCTGTAGTCTCAATGTTTAAAATCTGTCTTCTATTTGGTTCTCAGATGAGGAATTATCATTATTATAAACGATCTATTTAACCGTTATCCTCATCTTGGTTGTTATAGTCTCCAATGTTTAAAATCTTATTTTCTATTTAAATTTCTCTTATTGAGGAATTATCATTATTATACACTGATTTGTTCAAACGGTTATCCTCATCTTTATTGTTATAGTCTCAATGTTTAAAATCTTATTTTCTATTTAAATTTCTCAGATGAGGAATTATCATTATTATAAACCGATCTATTTAAACTGTTATCCTCTATCTTGGTTGTTATAGTCTCAATGTTTTGAAGAATCTTATTTTCTATTTAAATTTCTCAGATGAGGAATTATCATTATTATAAACTGATCTATTTAAACTGTTGCGACTCATCTTGTTGTTATATTCTACTAAATCTTATTTTTATTTAATGGATGAGGAATTATCATTATTATAAACTGATCTATTTAAATCGTTATCTTCATCTTGGTTGTTATAGTCTCTAATGTTTAAAATTTTATTTTCTATTTAAATTTCTCAGATGAGGAACTATCATTATTATAAACTGATCTATTTAAACTGCTATCATCATCTTGGTTGTTATAGTCTCAATGTTTAAAATCTTATTTTCTATTTAAATTTCTCAGATGAGGAATTATCATTATTATAAACTGATCTATTTAAACTGTTATCCTCATCTTGGTTGTTATAGTCTCAATGTTTTGAATCTTATTTTCTATTTAAATTTCTCAGATGAGGAATTATCATGATTATACACTGATTTATTGAAACTGTTATCCTCATCTTGGTTGTTATAGTCTCAATGTTTTGAATCTTTTTTTCTATTTGAATTTTACCAGATGAGGAATTATCATTATTATACACTGATTTATTGAAACTGTTATCCTCATCTTGGTTGTTATAGTCTCAATGTTTAAAATCTTATTTTCTATTTAAATTTCCCAGATGAGGAATTATCATTATTATACACTGATTTATTGAAACTGTTATCCTCATCTTGGTTGTTATAATCGCAATGTTTTGAATCTTATTTTCTATTTAAATTTCCCAGATGAAAAATTAACATTATTATAACTGATTTATTCAAACTATTATCCTCATCTTGGTTGTTATAGTCTCAAGGTTTTGTATCTTATTTTCTATTTGAATTTCCTAGATGAAGAATTATCATTATTATAAACTGATTTATTCAAACTGTTATCCTCATTTTTGTTGTTATAGTCTCAAGTTTTAGAATCGAGTTTGTTGTTGCTTGGAAATCTTCTATGTAAACAAAAAACAGTGTCATTATGGTTTGTCTGTGTTTAATTATAGAATGTAACTGACATCTTTGAAAATGGCTTATGTAAGCCGAAAGCTCAGATTGGATTATTAAAAATTATGTAACAATATTGTAATTTTCTTTCTTCATTTAATGATAATGCTATTAAGCTTATCAGAGAATATGAAAAAAATTTACATAAAATAAATAGACAAAACGTGTCTATATTATTTCATGAAACATGCATTTATATATATATATATATATAGTGATACCAAGTCCGTGAATGGAAAGGATAATGCAATCCTATTTTGTATTCTGTGTCATATTACTTGAATTCACTTTTTTTGGGGGGGGGGGTATGTTCTGAGGAAATTTATACTAAATAAAATGGTGGTCTAAGGAGAAGAGCTTATTAGCTTGTCTAAATAGATTATAATTTATAACTACTTTAGATAATTTGTTGAGTTTTCCATAATATATATATATATATATATATATATATATATATATATATATATATTACGCTCCCACACCTTATTTCCTTAATACATATATATATTTACGCTTTCACACCCTGATTGAGAACTCTGGAAGAATGGTAAACTTTGAAAAACAGTAACTACTCTGGCATCTATGCATCGTTCATTCAGCAATGAATTAGAACACTCTCTGCTATTGTGGGCGTATAATGATAATATACACGCTAAAAAGTCTGCTTTCTTCTACCGAGCGCCCATAGCTCAGAGGTAGGATCGCCGATTGACGCTGATTCGGTCTGGTTTCAATCCTGGTTTAAAAGCTATCGGAGTCTAACCGTACTGATGAGCTGTAATACAGCGAAACAGATCTGTCTGAGGATGACTCTCTCTCTCTTTCTCTCTCTCTCTTTCTCTCTCTCTCTCTCTCTCTCTCTATATATATATATATATATATATATATATGAAGTAGAATCCTTGATATTTGGTAAGTTAAATTCCAACGGAGATTAACTCCAAAGAAAACTCATTGTTAACATTGTTAACATTAATTGTTAAATTTAACAGAGTATTATAATCAACAAACGAAAGTTGGATATTTTTACAAATCTATTGGTAATATGATATTTCGTAGGTCTCACCGCACGTCAGAACAAATTCGATTGCTTTTTTAATTTGGTCTGACGTGCGGTGAGAGGTGGGAAATATCATATTACCAATAGATTTGTAAAAATATCCAACTTTCGTTTCTTGATTATATATATATTTATATATATATAAAAAATCTGGTGTATGCGACAAAGCTAACCTTGCAGCCGAGCTTGGAAAGGACCTCCAATCCGTAGTGGACTGGGGTAACAAATGGCTCGTAAATTTTAATGCACCTAAAACAAAGCTACTATCAATTAATCATCATAGACAATCGCACCTACCTCCTATTAGCATGGACCAGGCTTGCCTCCCAGAGAGTAAAACACTACGCCTCGTTGGTCTCACACTTTCAGCGGACCTCAAGTGGAATGACTTTATCGAATCCATTGCTAAATCCGCTGCTATGAAAGTCGATTCTCTGTGCAGGGCCGGAGGTTTTTTCCGTCTGAATCTATCCTGCACATTTATAAATCTACCATCCGCCCTTGCATTGAATACTGTTGCCATATCTGGTCGGGTGTCCCCGCTATTCTCCTTGGGCTTCTCGACAAGGTACAGCGGAGGGTCTGTAATGTGATCGATACCGACTTAGCACACCGCCTGTAGTCTCTCTCTCTCACCGGCGCGACGTGGCTTCCCTGTGTCTCTTCTATAAATACTTTCACGGCTTCTGCTCCGATGAACTTAGATCACTGGTGCCCCCTAAGTTCGAATTTGCACGAGATACTAGATTAGCAACTAGATCCCACCCTTTTACAGTGAAACCGATAAAATGCAACAGCAACTTCTACTCCAACAGTTTCTTTTCTCGCACTTCCCGACTGTGGAATTCCCTTCCGCATGAATGCTTCCCCGACGGCTACAATCTCCAGGAGTTTAAATGTAAGACACCTCCTAACAAACTAACTCCCTTCCATTCTTTCAAACACTCTTCCTACCCACCCAACTATCACCCCACTTCTGACATTTCCTATGTCTAACCACTCTTTCTATTTACCTTCCCCTATGTAGCCCCAAGCGCAATAGTGGCAGTGGAATGCCTTGCTTGGGGTGAAATGATTAAAAAAATATATATATATAGTCATCCGCAAACAGATCTGTTTCGCTGTAACACAGCTCATCAGTACGGTTAGACATCCGATTGTTTTGTACCCAGGATTCAAACCAGGACGAACTGGCGTCAGTAAACGATTCTACCTCTGAGCTATGGGTGCTCGAAAGGAGGCAGACTTTTAGCGTGTGATATATCAAATATACACACGCTAATAGGTTAGAGTGTTCTAATTCATTATATATATATATATATATATATATATATATCCGCAATGGTCTTTATGATAATAGAGGTAATTGCGCTTTTTAATATTATAATTCAGTTAAGTTAAGAGTCATACGCGAGACACGGTTAGACGATCATGTTTTGAAAGAGGCAGACTGACTCGATAGAAGATTATCCCGCAGTAGCTTGCCATTACTTTCTGCAGTAGACTGGTTGCCAGCCAAGACTATAGGACCCAATCTGTCCAGCCATTTAACTCATATCTGGAGGGAGAAGAGATAGATTATATTACATTATTATATTAATTAGAATTAGTGGGGGATCAGTTTATTACTTCATAACAATAGAAATCCGATCCCCCACTTTATGCCCAGTAGAAGTTTTAATTATGTTTTCAATTATTCAGTCAGTCAGTTAAGTGCCATACGAGATACAAGCTTTGGGCGATCATGTCTCGAAAGAGCCATGACTGACTGGGCAGAAGGTTATCCCGTAGTAGGTTGCCGTTGCTTTCTGCGGTAGACTGCTTGCCAGCCAAGAACCCAATTTGTCCTGCCATTTAACTCAAAGCTGGAGAGAGATAGATTATGTTATAGATTAGTGGGGGATCAGTTTATTACTACATAACAATAAAAAACCAATCCCCCACTTTATGCCCAGTAGACTTTTAAATTATAGTTCCAACTATTATATTGTCAGTCAGTTACGTGCCATACGTAATACATGCTTGAGCGATCATGTCTCGAAAGAGACATAACTGACTAGGTAGTAGGATGTCATTATTTTATTAGATAGATTGGTTACTAAGCAAGGCTACAGAATCCAATTTGTACCGCCATGACTGACTGGGCAGAAGATTATCCCGCAGTAGGTTGCCGTTGCTTTCTGCGGTAGACTGCTCTCCGATTTCTCGTTCTGAACCGATAGCCGCTGATTTCTCGTATTTACTAGCCTTCCCACGCAAGATCAGATGTGACACATGGTCATTTTATAGTGGGTATTCCCGGCCATATAGCCGGGCCAAAAAATGTCTGTCTATTTTTCCCTAGTCGTGGTTCTACCCTTCGGCGGAACCATGACTGGGTTTGTGCTCTCTGCTCGGAAGCAGAGAGAGCCCTCTACCCGAAGGCAGAGACTGACAGTGTCATGGAGCAGTCCGGCGAATGCCTAAGACCTTTCTCAGTCTGAACCGATATCACAACACCAAAATATGCATGTGAAGAGGCTCATCCCTTGTTTCCTGTTTAGGTTGTAGTTTCCGGTTTTTCTCTTTTCCAATCTTTTCACTCTTTTTTTATTTTATTTTTTTTTTTCAATTGGAGTAGATAGACTAAACTATCGCCCGGTTCACACTCCACCCACGTCTATTGAACAGGTGAAGAGGCTCATCCTTTGTTTCCTGTTTAGGTTGTAGTTTCCGGTTTTTCTCTTTTCCAATCTTTTCACTCTTACGTAGCCCCCTGCGCATCAGTGGCGTTTTCGCCTTGCTTGGGGTGATATGATTAAAAAAAAAAAAGATATCATCCCTGGAGAGATCAGGCTGTTATTTTCTTAAAAATTATTCATGTAGTCGCACTTGTGCGTCTGCTTTCCGTTGGGGCTATGTTGTTCGCTGAGGTCACCATCGCTTCCTTAAGTGAATTCCATTTTGAGTGCCCTTTTCCAATTTGTTCTTCATATTTCTTTCTCACGCTGTTATTGTATTCTTTCTATCTGAAGGTGAATTGGCATGGCAAAGGACGCGTTCCAGAAGCTGAGCAAAGTACTAACACACAGGAAAATTTCACTAGAAACAAAGAAAAGAGTGCTGGATTGCTATGTGATGTCAGTTCTTCAATACAGCAGTGAATGCTGGACAATATCATCGAATATAAAGGAAAAAATTGAAGATGCAGAGATGTGGTTCTACAGAAGGATGCTGCGGATATCGTGGACTGAGCATGCGAGCAACGATGAGGTGTTGGAAAGAATGGCAACAAAAAGGAGATTAATACTGAGCATCAGGAAAAGACAATTGAAGTTCCTGGGACATGCAATGAGGAAGGAGGGCTTGGAGAACCTGATACTGACAGGCCAGATAGAAGGAAAGAGAGACAGAGGAATTCAGCGGATAACATATTTGCAGGGCCTGATCAGGTGGATGACGGAACGGGGGTTGCCAGGAGTAACAGGAGCAAGCATACTAGGAGCCACAAGGGATAGAGAGACGTGGAGAATCGTGATCGCCTACGTCCTGAAGGGACAGGGCACATAGAAGTAGAAGATTCAAGTAGTAAAAGTGGCAGACCTGAAGGAGACTACAACCACCTTTAATTTTGTTGTTTTTCTTTCTTTCTTTCTTTCTTTCTTTCTTTTTACGTTTTTCAATGCAATTTTATCAATTGCACCTTAAACTTTCCGATTGACAAAAAAATTTGGAAAAGTTTCAATATTTAAACAATTTTAGGGGGCTCAGTTTTTCATATAACGTCATAGTAAATCGATCCTCCATTTTGGAACCGCTAACTGGGTACGACATTAACACCACCTGTAAATTTGTTAATTATCATTTTTTGTTTTTACTTTTTTCAGTACAATCTTATCGATTAAACCCTAAACTTTCCGATTAACCAAAAAAAAAAAAAAAAAAAAAAACTTCAGTATTTAAACAATTTTAGGCAGGGGGTGCTCAGTTTTTCATACAACCTTAAAGTAAATCGATCCTGTGCAATTAACTTTTTTGCTTGCACATATTCAACAACTGAATCCTTTGCGAAATTTTTGAATAAAGCCATTCTTAGAGTTTCCGAGGAAGATGCCATCGTAAGAACTGAAGAAAACTTGAAAAAGACAAAAACAAGAGTAACAACTTGTCCCCCCACCACCAAAAAAAACAAAGCGACCCCAACGCGAGTGGTTCCAAAATGGGGGATCGATTTACTATAACCTTGTATGAGAAACTGAGCCCCCATCAAAATTGTGTAAATATTGAACATTTTCCAAATTTTCTTTGATAATCGGAAACTTTATGTAATAATCGATAAGACTGCGTTGAAAAAAGTAAAAAAAAAAAAAAAAAAATTTAAAGGTGGTGGTAGTCTTCTTCAGGTCCACCGTTTGGGCGATCATGTCTCGAAAGAGACATGACTGACTGGGCAGAAGATTATCCCGCAGTAGATTGCCAGCCAAGGCTATAGAACCCAATCTGTCCTGTTATTTAACCCATAACGGGAAGGAAGACAGACGGATTAATACCTTTCCCAAGGGCATTTGTGCGTAATTGAATGCAATGAATTCAACTAGAATTCGAACTCGGCTCCCCGATTTTTCATTCCGATCCGATATCCACTTCATCACAATGCACATTGTAACCTACACCGTAAAAGTAATATATTTTAATGTGAAACAAATATAGTTTCTTTAGTTGTTGCATTTTCGTAAATTCTGTTTTATCTCAGGAGTTCAGCTCAACAAAAAAAACAAAAAAAAATCAATTTCTTTTTTCACCTCTTTATTTGTCAAATTTTTTCTTCTATTTTTTATTTTTTATTTTTTATTTTATTTTCGACAATTTTGGATTTCTATTCTTTTTACGTGTCCATCAACGAAATTACCCACGACCCTGGTGTGACTTCCATTGTGTCACTTTTCTTCGCAAATTCATTTCACGTTTCCCTGGAGCGAACATCTAATCTCCAATAATCCGCCCATTTAGTTTGCCATTTCAATACGGGAAGGCCAAGCCGGAAAGCGACGATCGGGGTTGGGGGTTAAGTTTCGATTCTTGACGCGTACAAAATCGGGATAAATTCGATCACCTTTTTCCATACGACAATTACGATAAAATTGTTTTAATTCTCACCAAGATTAGACTCTTCACAGAAACGGGGCACCAGTAAATGGTCTAATTTTTAAAAAAATCCTTATATAAATTTCCAGGTATTTGTGACACCGTCATGATATTTATGAAGGGATTGAAAATTTGAAAACTTGTAAAATCATTATTTTCAATACTTACGCTTAAATTAAATTTACAAATACAGGGGGTGATGTCGTCATTTCATATTTTTAATTTGCATGCGCATTGTTTGTTTTAATTTTATCGAGGACACAATATAGTGCGGTCAGTTGGGCACCGTCTGAGAGAAAATACAACCATGAGTCAATTCATTCCAGAAATTTTGAAACGGCATGCTATACTGCTTGGCATTCGCACCAGAAGCTCCAATACAAACATTACTGTGTGTTTAGGTGTTAATCTGAGGACAGTGCAGAAGATTCGAAAAGAGTTGGATGATTGTTGGGACGCCTGCGCCTATTCGGCTATAATGGACTATTCCATTACTATGTAAAGTAATGGTGGCATCTACGTAGGAGAGTGTGCCGAGCAGCCGATCGACAAGTCAGTCGTAGACTTCCGGTGACGACCCGGAAGTACCCATTGCTCATACTACGTCTTACGACGGTTAAGACGATTAACCCTTATTCTTGTATTGGATACTAATAACCTTTGTAAATACTATTTTCACGGAATACAACAATTAACCTATTCTTGGTGTTGAGTTACTTATTCTTACTCACGACATAACACTATGATAGATAGATAGATAGATAGATAGATATGAACAGACTGAGATAGATAGATAGATAGATAGATAGATAGATAGATAGATAGATAGATAGATGAACAGACTGAGATAGATAGATATGAACAGACTGAGATAGATAGATAGATAGATAGATAGATAGATAGATAGATAGATAGATAGATAGATAGATAATCAACAGAATATGTGTTGGGACGCCCGCGCCTATTCGGCTATAATGGACTATTCCATTACTATGTAAAGTAATGGTGGCATCTACGTAGATAGAGTGTGCCGAGCAGCCGATCGACAAGTCAGTCGTAGACTTCCGGTGACGACCTGGAAGTACCCATTGCTCATACTACGTCTTACGACGGTTGAGACGATTAACCTTTATTCTTGTATTGGATACTAATAACCTTTGTAAATACTATTTTCACGGAATACAACAATTAACCTATTCCTGTTGTTGAGTGATTTATTCTTACTCACGACATAACAATGATATATTCTGTTAACATCATGGTGCTTGGAGTGAGAGCAACGTCATGCCTCCATTCGTCTTCCGTCAGACTGAACACGAATAACTATATCAAGTTCCTTGAGGTAGTGTTGACCCGGGTCCAGAGGGTGTCTAGCAACAGAAGTCTGCACCATGTCACACAAATAGGAGAACCCAATCATGGCCGTCAGACAATTTATTCACCCAACTCTTGCATCTGGCCAACTAACTCCCCAGATTGGAATCACCTTGATTATTATATGTGGAACTTAGTTGAGCGATAGACCAAGAAAACACATTACAAAACCAACGATGAACTGAAGGCAAGGGTTATGGCAGCATTAGTCGATTTAAACAAAAAGACACTCCATAAGAGTTGCAGGAGATTCCGAAGTCGTTTGGAGTCCGGGACAATTTTATTGAATAAATTTAATCTTCGGTATTTCAAGTGAATGGTTTTGAAGTATGTATTTTTATTTTTGTTTTTAACAGATTTAAACAAAGAGACACCCCATAAGAGTTGCAGGAGATTCCGAAGTCGTCTGGAGTCCGGGGCAATTTTATTGAATAAACTTAATCTTAGATATTTCAAGTGAATGGTTTTAAAGTATGCATTTTTCTTCTTTTTTTTTTCTTTTAATTCATCAATTTGAATTAAAAATTAATTTAAAACTTTTCGGATTTTTTCTGTTAATTTACCCCAAATAATTTATAGTTACTAATCGCAAATATTAATTCACTCAAGAAATTATGAGTTTTAAATCAAAGTTTGTGTTTTTACTGGCACTCCTTTGAAATTATGAATCAAACTTTGATTAGCTTGCTTTATAACAACTCCAAACTATACTTTTTTTGACAAAAAATATATTTTCTGAAAAATCAAAAAGTTAATCCCATTTCATAATAATAGATGATATTCGAGGTACTTAGAGATAATTTTCTAACATTTAAAACAAAAAACGCATTGTGACAGCCTTCAAAACCTAACCATATTCCTGATATACACAATGCTTCAAGCATGAATTTGCAACCGTCAGGGAGCTATCTGAAATGTCCGAGAAACGTGCAAAGCTAGAATGCCAAATTCACTTCCTAAAACGATGTCTCAAAAGCAACACGGTACCCCAAACCATCAAGGGCGCCCACTTCCCGGCATGCCTCAGTTACCAAGCCACGAAGAATCGCTGGACTGCCTGCATGAGTTCTGCGTAATCTTTCATCTTAATAATAACATCAATGGTTCGACGATGAAACTTTACTTTCAGTAAGTTTGTAGCTTTCTTCATTATCCCATGATGTTCCTTAGAAAAAGGTGATACAAAAAAATAAAAAATAAAAAAACTTAAAAAAAATTAATTACAAAAAACATTTGGAGATCACAAACACAAAATGAAGTATAATGTAACACGAGTAGTAAACGCACAAAACACTAACACACAGACACGAACACACAGGTACACACCCTCTTCCGCTTTGGCAGGGGTCAAACTAACCGTCAGGTCAACAAATACTTAGATAAACGACATATCAAAGCAGACTGATATCATCAGACCATAAAAATCCCAACTATCGATCACACATATACACGCCATGAACACACACACACACACACATACATACATGCTCTAGCACACACACACACACACACACACACACACACACACACACACACACACACACACTACAATTAACAACAGTAGCAGCAGCCAGGAAGGACCATTAGTTGAAAGGCACGGACTTAAACACAAGCTCTCCTATCATTCTGAAGATGAGATTTTGATCTCGAAATATTAATAAATAATAAATAGGTAATACCCCAAAACTTCTTTACCTTCCTTTATTTTATTAAATGCATTGTGATAGCCTTCTAATACCTACTCTTACAGCTAATATACACAATGCTTCAAGCAATTTACAAAACTCTCCTAAATTAAATTAACCTCAAAAATATAATTTAAAAATTATAAACTAACAGCAGTTTTACTATTTCAAAAAATTTAACTGCTTTACTGAAGAAAAAAATATCTGTATTAATGTATAATAAATATGTAATACCCCAAAACCCTTTTGCTTTCCTTTATTTTACTAAACGCACTGTGACAGCTGTTTCTAAAGTGTTTTCATTGTCTTTCACTCCCGGCAGTTTCATAACTGAGCATAAAGAGAATAAAATTGTTCATTTTTATCGTGTCATTTGAACAGCTGTAGCGGTTTATCCACTGTTTTCTGTTAAACACTGGTTTTCAGATTCCTTCTAAAATCTACTTCAACACTAAACTTCTGGTGTCTCCATCTAAACTCATAAAATCTATTTGTTAGTTATTTTTCTTCCACAGTATGTACCTTATTTCCAGCTCTGTTTTGTGTAACCAGGAAGGGTGGCATTTATGAATTTGTTTTTTGTTTTGGAATCACTGTTAAATTCCTGTTTAAAATTATTCCAGTATTCTGCGATGTTTTTAATGATTCTTACAAATAAACTGCAAGAAAACCGAATGCATGGTAACCAGTAAAAAGGACAGCCCAATATGCCAAATACAGGTCGGAGATGATCTAGTGCGATAGCAGACACGGAAAGGAAACTGCAAGACCTCCTACAGAAGGTAGCTGAAGAGAGTGACAAGAAAGGATTACAAATAAACTGCAAGAAAACCGAATGCATGGTCATCAGCAAAAGGAGCAGCCCTATATGCCAAATACAGGTCGGAGATGATATAGTGCGATAGCAGACACGGAAAGGAAACTGCAAGACCTCCTACAGAAGGTAGCTGAAGAGAGTGACAAGAAAGGATTACAAATAAACTGCAAGAAAACCGAATGCATGGTCATCAGTAAAAAGGACAGCCCAATATGCCAAATGCAGGTCGGAGATGACATAGTGCGATAGCAGACACGGAAAGGAAACTGCAAGACCTCCTACAGAAGGTAGCTGAAGAGAGTGACAAGAAAGGATTACAAATAAACTGCAAGAAAACCGAATGCATGGTCATCAGTAAAAAGGACAGCCCAATATGCCAATTACAGGTCGGAGATGATATAGTGCGATAGCAGACACGGAAAGGAAACTGCAAGACCTCCTACAGAAGGTAGCTGAAGAGAGTGACAAGAAAGGATTACAAATAAACTGCAAGAAAATCGAATGCATGGTCATCAGTAAAAAGGACAGCCCAATATGCCAAATACAGGTCGGAGATGATATAGTGCGATAGCAGACACGGAAAGGAAACTGCAAGACCTCCTACAAAAGGTAGCTGAAGAGAGTGACAAGAAAGGATTACAAATAAACTGCAAGAAAATCGAATGCATGGTCATCAGCAAAAGGAGCAGCCCTATATGCCAAATACAGGTGAGGTATACTAAAATCAAGCAGGTACAAAAATTTAAATATCTGGGAAGCGTTCTAACAGAAGACGGAAAGTGTGACACTGAGATCCGAAGGCGAATTGGCATGGCGAAGGAAGCATTCCAGAAGTTGAGTAAAGTATTAAGACACAGGAAACTTTCACTAGAAACAAAGAAGAGAGTACTGGATTGCTATGTGATGTCAGTTCTTCAATACGACAGTGAATGTTGGACAATATCATCAAAGATGAAGGAATAACTAGAAGCAGCTGAAATGTGGTTCTACAGGAGGATACTGCGGATATCATCGACTGAGCATGCAAACAACGATGAGGTGTTCGAAAGAATGGCAACGAAAAGAAAATTAATAGAGAGCATCAGAAAAAAACAACTGAAGATTCTGGGACATGCAATGAGGAAGGAGGGCTTGGAGAACCTGATAGTGACAGGCTAGATAGAGGGAAAAAGAGGCAGAGGATAACATATTTGAAGGGTCTGAGAAGGTGGATGACAGAACGAGGGTTGCGTGGGGTAACAGGAGAAAGAGTGCTAAGAGCCACCAGGGATAGAGAGACGTGGAAAGGCATGATCGTCTATGTCCGAAAGGACAAGGCACATAGAAAAAGATGAAAAGAAGATCAAATTTAAAGAAGAATCCGCAATGTTATTAGTTTTGACTTGGCATCTCTGTTCAGTTTCTCTCACACCACCTGCAAGTGTTGAACATCGCTGTCACATCTGGTCTATTTATTTTTTTTTTTTTTGCTATATAGTTAGAGATTCTCGATAAAATCCAAAGAATCTGCAATATTGTTGGTCCAATCCTGGCATATCGACTTCAGTTGTTTTCTCACCGTAACTTCTATGTTACAGATTTACTCCTACGCACTTCTTACTTGCAGAATATTCTTCAAGTTTCTTCTTTTCCAGGTAAATTTGATCTTCAAATATTTAAATGCAATGTCAATCATTATCAATTTTCGGCGGTTAAATTCTACAGCCTTCATAAGCTACAACATTTTGGCTGATTCCTTCTACAGTCTTAGAAAGAAGAGTGATGATATTCCAAACAACACAATGTATAAGAAGTGGCCATAGGAATTTTCTAAGTGTTGCTCAGAAGCGGTACAATTATGGAGCACCCAGTGAGGCTCGAACTCACTACACAGTCGTAACTGATCTAAACTCCCTAAACATAACACCATGTCAAGTCCCCAGAATAATTTTCTAAGTGTAGATTTAATGCGTCAAAAGTATTGGCCACCCAGTGAGAATTGAGCTCACTACAAAGTCGTAATTAATCTAGCGAGGCAAACTTGCAAAAAATTACATTCTGTCAAGTGCCCACATAAAATTTTGTAAGTGAATCTTAGATATGATGCAAGTACTGAGCACCCAGTGAGGGTCAGCCTCACTCCACAGTTGTAATCAAACGTGCGTAACATTTCATCAGGTCAAAAATGAATGGATGTAAGTCAAATTTTGATTTTCTGGTATCGATATATATATATATATATATATATATATATATATATATATATATATCGATTTTCTGCACTATTGTAAGAACTGCAACCTTGAAACTTCTGAATATTGTTTCTTATGTCTTTGTCTATGAGTGTATGAAATTTGATTAAAATCGGACCACTCCTTCTATAACCCGATTTTTTCGATTATCGATTTGCGATATTTATTATGGGTACCTCGACACAAAACCTAGCTAAGAACACTCGCAGACGCTTATAGTACATCTGTGTAAACTTTCAAGAAAATCAGTTCAGCCGTTTCGGAGTCTATAGGTAACAGATACACACACACACACACACACACACACACACACACAGACAAAGTTCCATTTATAAATAAGTTTAGATAAAGACATTCTACGTAACTCTCCAGGCGTGTTCGGCTTGTTCATTTATTTTATTTTTTTTTTTTTTTTTTTTTTTTTTTTGTGCCGTGTTTATTTTTTTCAACCCACATTTAACCAGTCCGGTGTCCGGACTGGTTAAAAGGGACGACTATCAAGATTGCAAGATGTGGCCCGTTGTTGCAAAAGACGTCCTGTAACCCAGCTTTTGGGGCGACATCATCAGACGGGGTTGTCGCGACCGGGTGGCAGTGTCACAAATGGGATCGTCAGCGAGAACGAGCGTCACATTCGACAGACGGCCAGACCGGCTTGAGGCGTCACATCTGGTGCCGTTTCGACCAGGATCTGGCTTGAGGGCAGCCGTCCGCACTGCGGTAGCATTACAATAAATTCTTTCTGAAAGCTCCAGGGTTCATTTGCTTGAATCCATTTTCAATTATTGATCTGAGAAATTAATAGTTAATTAATTAATAGTTAATTAATTAATAGTTAATTAATATACAGTTGACTATTTAATTTTTTCTGAATTGGTTGGGTGTCATGCCTAATATTCTCGATCTAACAAGGCTATTTAAGAGCCTGACTCAACTTTTTAGGTTCATATTTTGGTTTTAGAAATTTGGAGCATGGGACAAAAGCACCCAAACATAGCTTATTACTGAATTATTATTAATTATTAATTATTACTTTACTGAATTAGTTATAATTAGTTATAATTAGTTATAATTGATCCATAGACCAAAGGTATTTGAAGTGCGTAGAATTTATTAATTTCACATCATGAATTTTATGATGGATTCAGAGTAGGTGACATAACTGTTTTCATTCCAATTTCAGATCTTTTTTTGTTTTTGTTTTGGAAAGGCCTATCTGGGATCTTACTTCTTGGAACATTTGTTAGAGAATGTTGTTCTTTTTTTGTTCAGTATCATTCTTATCCCAACTATGAATACTGATGTCACCAGCATAACTTCTCTTCACACATCATCAGTAAACTGGCCTTAGGAGGTTATATTTTTTTTTTTAATCATTTCACCCCGAGCAAGGCGGAAACGCCACTGATGTGCAGGGGGTTACATAAATGTAAAAAGATTAATTAGAAAAGAGTGAGTCGTACAAACTAATTAGAAAGGAACAATAGAAAGCTGAGAAAGCAGGTGCGATGACAGATACATAGGTGGGGAGAAAGGGAAGGTTATACAGGGGAGGGGAGAGAGCTAGAGGCCAGTGGTTAGTAGATCAGTATTAACTTTGCATTTAAATTTCTGGAGGTTGTAGCCGTCAGGAAAGCAAGAATACGGGAGTTAGTTCCACAGGCGGGAAGTGCGAGAGAGGAAGCTGCAGCAGTAGAATTGTCGTCTGCATTTGGCTAACCTGACTGTGAATGGGTGGGACCCAGTTGCCAGTCTGGTTGCACGAGTAAACACCTGTTGAGGAGGCATCAGTGACTTAAGCTCATCCGAGCAGAAGCCCTGAAAATATTTATAGAAGAGACAAAGGGAGGCCACATTTTGACGATGGGAAAGTGGCTGCAGTCGAGTCGCCAGATCAGTACCTATCACATTACAGACTCTCCTTTGGAGCTTGTCAAGAACACTGAGGAGAACGGCAGGGGCACCTGACCATAAATGGCAGCAGTACTCCATGCACGGACGGATGGTTGACTTGTATATATGCAGGATGGATTCAGGTGGAAAAAACATCCTGGATCGACATAGTGACCCAACCTTCTTAGCAGTAGATTTTGCTATGGATTCAATATAGTGGTTCCATTTGAGGTCTGAGGACAGGGTAAGTCCGAGGAGGCGTAGTGTATTACTCTCAGGGAGAATCACTTGGTCCATGCTTATGGGAGGCAGGAGAGAGGTTGCCTGCAATGGCAGCAGTACTCCATGCACGGACGGATGGTTGACTTGTATATATGCAGGATGGATTCAGGTGGAAAAAACATCCTGGATCGACATAGTGACCCAACCTTCTTAGCAGTAGATTTTGCTATGGATTCAATATAGTGGTTCCATTTGAGGTCTGAGGACAGGGTAAGTCCGAGGAGGCGTAGTGTATTACTCTCAGGGAGAATCACTTGGTCCATGCTTATGGGAGGGAGGAGAGAGGTTGCCTGTAATGGCAGCAGTACTCCATGCACGGACGGATGGTTGACTTGTATATATGCAGGATGGATTCAGGTGGAAAAAACATCCTGGATCGACATAGTGACCCAACCTTCTTAGCAGTATATAGGAATGCCATTATCTGTAGCATAGAATGTTTAAATGATCAGTGCCTATTTCTTCATATCCGTATATTTATATCTTATAGAAATTTGGAGCATGGGACAAAAGCACCCAGACATAGCTTATTACTGAATTATTATTAATTATTAATTATTACTTTACTGAATTAGTTATAATTGATCCATAGACCAAAGGTATTTGAAGTGCGACCAAACCAACCGTACGACCGGGTGGCAGTGTCACAACTGGGATCGTCACGACTGTCAGCGAGAACGAGCGTCATATTAGGCAGACGGCGTGAGACGTCACATCTAGTGCAGTTTCAATCAGGATCTAGCCCGAGGGTGCCGTCCGCGGTGCAGAGTATCACAGAGGGTCGGCCTCATTCCGCGGTTGTAATTGATTTAGCCAGACAAACGTGCTTAATATTACATCACGTCAAAGTTTTCAAATGATTTTTTTATCATAGCTTACATGCGACACAAGGCAGAAAATGTGGCGCACCCGTTGAGGTTCGAACACCCTATCCAGTCGTAAGTGACCCATAGATAAAAATTTGCTAAATATTAGACCACATTTAAGTGGCCAAACGATATTTTAAACATAGCTTAAAAATGGCACAAGGCCAAAAGTGTGGATCATCTGTTAAGGATAGCGACACTATTAATAATAATGGTTCAACACTAAAATTATAAAAATGTGTTATTATTTCTAAGCTCATAATCTCGAGCGAGATCCATGTAAAATGCTTTGTCTCTTTTTTTTAATTGTAAGTTCTATTCTAACAGTTTATTTTGTAGCTTTTTTCCGTTATGGAATTCTTTACAGGTTCTATGTCAATCGTTATCTTCTGTCTTCTTAATTCCTGTTCTTTTATTGTTCTCCCCCTCCCCTTAATTATGTTTTCTTCTTCTCATATTATTATAAGTCCTATGCTAACAGTTTCTTCTCTCGCTTGTGGAACTCTCTTCCGGCTTCTTGCTTTCCACTCAGCTTTGATCTTCAAAGATTTAAATTCAATGTCAATCGTTATCTTCTGTCTTCTTAATTCCTGTTCTTTTATTGTTCTCTCCCCTTAATTATGTTTTCTTCTTCTCATATTATTATAAGTCCTATGCTAACAGTTTCTTCTCTCGCTTGTGGAACTCTCTTCCGGCTTCTTGCTTTCCACTCAACTTTGATCTTCAAAGATTTAAATTCAATGTCAATCGTTATCCTCTGTCTTCTTAATTCCTGTCCTTTTATTGTTCTCCCTTTTTAATTATGTTTTCTTCTTCTCATATTATGATAAGTCCTATGCTAACAGTTTCTTCTCTCGCTTGTGAAACTCTCTTCCGCCTTCTTGCTTTCCACTCAACTTTGATCTTCCAAAACTTAAATGCAATGTCAATCGTTATCTTCTGTCTTCTTAATATCTGTTCTTTTTATGTTCTCTCTACTTAATGTGCATTGTGGTGCAGTGGGTATCGACTCAGAACGATGAATCGGGGAGCCGAATTCGAATTACAGTAGAATTCCATGCATTCACTTAAGTGCAAATATCCTTGGGAAAATCCGTCTTTTTCCTCTAGTTATGGGTTAAATAATAGGATAGATTGGGTTCTATAGCCCTGGCTAGCAACCAGTCTACCACAGAAAGCAATGACCACCTACTGCTCAAGTTTGATCTTCAAAAATTTAAATGCGTTATCAATCGCTATCTTCTGTCTTTTTAATTAATGTTTTTTCATTGTTCATAATGTCTTTTCTTTTGTCTCGTGTTCTCACGCACTCAGTAGCCTCCTTGCGTGTTATTGGCTTCATTGCTTTGCATGGGGTGAAATGATTAAAAAAATAATTCCTGTTTTTTTTGTAGAAAAGTGTATCTTTTAAAATTTGTCAGCTACAACTGGACAATCTCATCAAAGATAAAGAAAAGATCTGAAGCAACCGAAATGTGGTTCTACAGAAAGATGCTGAGGATACCATGGAGGAAAGTGTGAGCAATGATGACATTTAAGAGAGGGTAGACACAAAAAGGCATCTGATACTACTAACCCTAACCCTAACCCTAATATAATTAACATCAGGAAAAGACAGCTGGTGTTCCTGGGACACGTAATGACGAAGGAGGGCTGAGAGAACCTGGTTCTCACGAGGCGGATAGAGGTAGGGAGAGACAGGTGAAGCACTGAGTGACATGATGGACTTCAGTAGACGGGTGGCGGAGCGTGGGTTGAGTGGGATAACATAAGAGAGAGTGTTAAGGGATGGGGTAATGTGGGAGGCCATGATCGGCTTTGACTTGAAGAGACACGGCACATAGAAAAAGAAGAAGAAGAAGGAGGAGTAACAGGAGAAGAAGGAAGAGGAGAAGAAGAAGAAGAAGAAGAAGAAGAAGAAGAAGAAGAAGAAGAAGAAAAAGAAGGAGTAACAGGAGAAGAAGATGAAAAAGGAGAAGGAGCAGAAAGAAGAGGAGCAGCAGCAGAAGAAGAAGAAGAAGAAGAGGAAGAAGGAGCAGAAGAAGAAGAAAAAGAAAACGGAGGAGGAGGAACAGAGGAAGAAGAAGAAGAAGAAGGAGGAGGAGGAGGATCAGAAGAAGAAGAAGACGGAGGAGGAGCAGCAGCAGAAGAAGAAGAAGAAAAAGAAGAAAAAGAAGGAGGAGGATCAGAAGAAGAAGAAGAAGAAGAAGGAGGAGGAGCAGCAGCAGAAGCAGAAGAAGAAGAAGAAGAAGAAGAAGAAGAAGAAGAAGAAGGAGGAGGAGGAGGAGGAGGATCAGAAGAAGAAGAAGACGGAGGAGGGGCAGAAGAAGAAGAAGAAGAAGAAGAAAAAGAAGGAGGAGGAGAAGCAG
>JBBBDQ010001031.1:8925000-8932500 GCA_037127315.1 Ascarosepion bandense | reverse complement strand
AAGCTCATTATATATTATAAAAAATTTAAAACGATTGACCTCATAGTCTCTAATAACCCTACAACCACAAAATTAAATCTTCTCCAGAAAACTAATGCAATGTATCAATTTACATGCCCGTTCAGAGACTGTATCTCTGATACTAATAATAAACCTACTACATATATTGGCTTTAGCACAACCATGCCCTCCCGTAGACTTACCTGTCACTTTTCTGATCATAGTTCTGTTAAACAAAATTTCTTAGAAAAACATAGCCTTGTATATATTATTAGACAGGTTTTAGTCGAAAACTCAATAATACTCATACAAACACACAGTAAAAAGAACTTTCAAATACTGAAGACCATCTACATTAAATCAAAGCAACCCACACTTAATAAAATCACATTTCAATCTGATCACAAAAGATTACATCGCATTTAGACATATGGTTCTGTTGAAATTTTGGTTTCTCGCTAGGTATGACGTCACAGAACCGCATTACTAATTTACAACCTGCGTCTGCTATTCGGTGACAGTTATCGTTGCATAGAAATGCTTTATATCAACACCAGTAAATATCATCTTTGATGGTGGATGTCTTTATGTTAACGTCCCTGTAACCTCTCTGAAGATTGCTCATGTGAGCCGAAAGCTTAGACCCAGAAGAATAAAAAAATATCCAAATGTTGGAGAATTTTTGTCTTTATTTTCACCTGAAATTAAAGCCAAAATACGATGAACGGCACATGATTAAACATAATAGACATTCATTTTCTCTTACACTTAACAGTATATGTTTAGAAAATTATCTGCTGCCTCGATGCACTATATATATAAACATGTTACGGAAATTAACGAATTTGAACGAAACTTGGTTATAAACAACCGACAATTGGAAATGAATTGTTTGAGCATTATTTTTTTATTTTTTATCGATACTCGTATTTAAGTAGATATTCTGTTTTTTAATTAAACAGTATTATACATTTATATCTACCGGCCTGATTATTTACGATAAATTGTTATTACGAAAGTGTGTGCCATTCGGCAGGATTCGAACCTTAAATACGAGTATTGATAAAAAAAAATAATGTTCAAACGATTCATTTCATATATATATATATATATATATATATATAATTTCATAGTATTTTGAAACTTGTTTCGGGATTAACAATTTGCTCTTAGTTAGGGCTCCTAGAAAGTGTTACAAACCCATGCGAAGGTGGACCTAGGAACAACACCAATTAAGGGGTGGTTTCCCGCACCTCAAAACCTCCCTTGACGCCAGATGTAGTATACCTTATTACCCAAGACAATAAGGATTTAAGAAATACGTAACTTGGGTAGCACTGGCTTTTCTGTAAATAACTGCCGAATATTTCCATATGAAGTTACGGCTGTGATTACCAGACAGTACTTTATAAGAAAAGTTTCTTTTATAAGTACTGCTTCCTTATAAGAAAGCTGTAAAAGAGTGGGACCTTGTTGCAAGTCTGTTTGCCCGAGTAAATTTTGAGGAGGGGGCACCAGTGACCTAAGTTCGTCGGAGCAGAAGCCATGAAAATATTTATAGAAGGGACAGAGGAAAGCCACATCCCGATGATGAGAAAATCGCCTTCCTCTACCGGGTGCCTATGACATCACATGAGGATGTAATAACAGAGCAAATATGAATTCTTCAATAAATTAGAAAAATGAGGCTTCAAAACCTTTGTCCTGCGTGGTCGAGTGGTTTATACACGCCAGATCTAGGGAAGGCAGGTTCGAATCCTGCCGTAGAACGCGTTTTCCTATCACGATTTCTCGGTTATTCGGGCCAGTAGATATAAATAAATATACTTCTTTATTATAAAATCACACTAATTGCTCAAACATGAGTATACATTAAAAATAATGTTAAACAAATTATTTGAAAATAGATGGATTTGAAGATATATGGTGCGTCAGCAATGCCTGATACAGGCCACTTCCAAACATAGCCGACAATCTTCGCATTTAAAGATATCAGGTTGTTGAAAAAATAAGTGGAATTTTCTTAATAGAACAGGCTTGATATTAGAAAACTTTCCAATACATCTGTAAGAATCTAAAGTTAAAAATCTAAAAAAAACTATATATATATATATCCAGTAAACTTACCTGTCACCTTTATGATCATAGTTCTGTTAAACAACATTTCTTAGAAAAACATAGCCTTGTATATAATATTAGACATTATTTAGTCGAAAACACAATAATACTCATACAAACACACAGTAAAAAATTTGTCTCTGTAAATAGATAATACTATATCGAGCACTCCACCTTAATAAATTTTAATATTAATAGAATTAATATTAATAGAATTGAGTTATGGGATTTAAAATATTTGCTCATTCTTTTGGGGTTCAAAATAAAAAATATCTAAACTTATTTAAAATGAAACTTTGTCTCTGTGTGTGTGTGTGTGTGTGTATGTGTGTGTATGTGTGTGTGTGTCCATTACCTATAGACTCCGAAATGGCTGAACCGATTTTCTTGAAAATTTACACAGTTGTACTATAAGCGTCTGCGAGTGTTCTTAACTAGGTTTTGTGTCGAGGTACCCAAAATAAATATCGAAAATTGATAATCGAAAAATTCAGGTTATAGAAGGAGTAGTTCGATTTTAATCAAATTTGATACACTCATAGACAAAGACATAAGAAACGTTATTCAGAAGTTTCAAGGTTGCAGTTTTTACAATAGTGCAGAAAATCGATAATATATATATATATATATATATATATATATATATATATATATATATATATATAAAAGGCAGATCTGTGTCTGTTTATCTGCCTGTATATCTGTATTTTTTTAATCCCTTTTATTTTAGTTTTTGCTTCTGGTTTGGCTCTAAGTAGGTATAACTGAAGTTCTTAGTCTCAGCCATGATACCATTTACTCAGAGAACTTATTTAGTCTTCAATATTCAGTTTACGACGAAAAGAAATTACTTCATATCGATACCAGGAGATCAAAATTTGACTTACATGCATTCATTTTTCTTTCAGTCTACGGTTTCGCGTTAACTGGAAACAACTATTGGTTTTTAGTCTTTCGTGCCAACGTACCAAGCGTCTGAGCTCCAGGACCATGGATTAGTTTTAAAGCTTTCATTACAGCCGAGCAAAGCCTGATACTGCTAGTATAAATATATATATATATATATATATATATATATATATATGTGTGTGTGTGTGTGTGTGTTTGTGTGTGTGTGTGTGTGTGTGTGTGTGTGTGTGTGTGACCGCACACAAGAATTCTTAATAATAATGAAAATAACGTCCTTCAAATTTACTCCTTCCAAAGTAATGCATGTTATAGTAGAATAAACAATGCAATTTGTAGCAAAATGTTAACTAATATACTTGATTTGTAGTTGAAACCATATAATTGTGTTCGAAATATTTAGGTTTTTCGGCATTAAACTACCTATCGATACGTAGATATGCCGCTAAACAAAATCAATGTATGTTTATATATATATATATATATATATATATATATATATATATAATTTTTAAACGAGTTATTTCACTACCTTGGTTTCTGCCATGAATGGTGTCTACAGGAGATTTTTAATGCCTAAAAACACCACTCATGGTAGAAACCAAGATAGCGAAAGAAACCGTTTAAAAATAAAAATATTCAAAAATTCTACAATATAATTATAAAGAACACTTTTTAATACAAATATGTACTGGTCTAACTCTATTAGGACCAAAAACTAAGTATTAAACAATCAATCAATCAATATATATATATATATTAAAAAGATAGAGAAAGAAACAGTGTGAGATAGATAGTTCTATAGATATGTAGACATTAACATCATTCAGAAATATCTATATAATAAAACAGAGCTAAATACATTATATATATATATATATATATATATATATATATATATATATATATATATATATAAAGATACATACAGATAAAAATATCAAACGATTGTAAAGGGAATATAAAAATTAAATAAATTTAAAATAAAATAAAGGAAACTAAATTATGAGATATATACATAAACATATACACACATACACATATTTATATACATATATATATATGTATATATATGCATATATACACATACAAAGACATACATACATACATACATACATACATATATATATATATATATATATATATATATATATATATATATATATATATCCTACCTGTTGGAAGTCTTCCTCTGTAGTTTCTATATTTAAGAACACTGGAGAACCCTCGGACCCCGCCAATTACCGTCCTATCAGACTTCTTCCGATCTTTGGCAAAGTGTTCGAATCCAATATCAACGCCGAGGTTTTTCAGCATTTCACAGCCCTCAGACAAACAGTATGGTTTCCGCTTCACCAGGTCTACTGCTGATATGTTAACGACCATCACCGAGTATATATACCAGGCTCTCGACAAGAATGGCGAAGCCCGAACCGTTGCCTTGGATATCTCCAAAGCATTCGACAGAGTCTGGCATGCTGGTCTTCTACGCAAACTGCGGAGCTATGGTATAACTGGACATTTGTTTGACCTAATCCAGTCATTCCTCTCTAACCGCACATTGAAGGTGATATTAAACGGACATGCCTCCTAAAACAACCATACGAACGCGGGTGACCCTCAAGGCTCTATCCTAGGTCCTACGCTCTTTCTGATCTACATTAATGATCTCCCCGATGCCATTAGATCCCAAGTAAGCATGTACGCCGATGACACCACAGTTTACTCTCGCCTCGATCAAAAATCTGATGTAGGAGACAAAGCGAACCTCGCTGCCGAGCTTGAAAAGGACCTCCAATCCGTAGTGGACTGGGGTAAGAAATGGCTCGTAAAGTTTAATGCTTCCAAATCGAAGCTGCTATCAATTAACTATCATTGACAATCGCACCTACCTCCCATTAGTATGGAACAGGCTTGCCTCCTAGAGAGTAAAACACTACGCTTGCTTGGCCTCACACTCTCAGCGGACCTCAAGTGGAATGATTATATCGAATCCATTGCTAAATCCGCTGATATGAAAATCGGTTCTCTGTGCAAGGCCCAGAAGTTTTTCCCGTCTCAATCTATCCTGCACATATATAAATCTACCATTCGCCCGTGTATTGAATACTGCTGCCACATCTGGTCGGATGCCTCTGCTATTCTCTTCGGGGTTCTTGACAAAATACAACGGAGAATCTCTAATATGATCGATACCGACCTGGCAGACCGGCTGCAGTCAATCTCTCACCGGCATGACGTGGCTTCCCTGTGCCTCTACTATAAATAGTTTCACGGCTTCTGCTTCGATGAACTTAGATCACTGGTGCCCTCTGGCTATGAATTTTCACGAGCTACTAGATTAGCTACTAGGTCCCACTTTTTTTACTGTGAAACAGATAAGATGTAACCGCAATTTCTACTCCAACAGCTTCTTTTCTCGCACTTCCCGCCTGTGGAATTCCGTTCCACATACTTACTTCCCCGATATCTACAATCTCCAGGAGTTTAAATGTAAGGTCAATAGACAACTTCTAACAAACTATCTCGCATCCATTCTCTCAAACACTCTTCCCATCTACCCAACCCTTATCCTCGGTATCCTTACCCGTCTATCACCCTCCTTCTGACATTTACTATATCTAACCACTCTTTCTCATCACTTTCCCTTATGTAACCCCCTGTGCAATAGTGGCAGAGGAATGCCTTGCTCGGAGTGATATGATTAAAAAATATATATATATATACTGTTAAATATAACAGGCAATGAATGTTTAATCATGAGCCGTTCTAAATATCGTATTTTGGTTTTAATTTTAGGTGAAAATAAAGACAAAAATTCTCCAACATTTGGATAATTTTATTAAATTGGTCCTAAGCTTTCGGCTCACATGAGCCATCTTCAGAGAGGTTACAGGGACGTTAACATAAAAACATCCACCATCAAAGAGGATTTTATCTTGTGTTGACAGAAAACTTTGCTAAACAACGATAGCAGTTACCAAATAGCAAACGCAGAATAATTTGTAAAAAAAAGACTTTAGAGGCACTACATATCAGAAGTAAAAAAACATCAATGGCACATCTTTCTAGACATCTACTTAGTTGTGTTCATTGAGTTTATTTGAAATATAATTCAGTTAAATAATTCTTTGCATTTGAGTAATTTGATAATTTAAATTCTCTAACGTATTTTTACGGTATTTAAAATCTTTAACAACCAAATATCCCATATAATTCACGCATCTACGTGAGCACATATCTTCTCGTGTGCATGTTGCATACATCATTACTGCCTTTGAATTTAAAAATTCTTCATAACATTTAATTATTTTCTTTTAAAATGATGTAACACTTTTCCTGCTACAAGGCAATATTTGATTTTTAAACTGTAATATAGTCCCTGATGATGAATGATGACGTTCGTAAGTACTAGGGCAAACTTTGGACAATTTTTATACAAATATAATTCGGAAATAAAAAGTCTAATCTGAAAATATGAAAAAATTCAAAAGAAAATATATAAGACTATGTTGCCTCTCTCGTTTAACACAACTTGTTTAAAAGAAAAGATGCTGCCAAAATATACGTACTTTATATATATATATATATATATATATATATATATATATATATATATATATTAACTATAGCAACAACAATAACAGAACTAACTCTGCCGAAATTAGTATTAATTAAGCTATAATTTAAATAGTCTTGTACAACCCACCGAGAACGAACTCGGAGGGAAAAGAAGGGGAAGTAAAAAAGAAACAAACGAAGTACATGAACCAAAAGTCAAGCACCCGTAAGAAAGAAAAAACCCCAAGACGAAAAACCTAACACTAAAGCGCTCAATACGAAAGTAGAGCAAACAAAGACAGAAAATCTAAGCAAGAGCCAACTACCTACCACGGTTTCGTGAAGGAAAAAGGCTCCAATTTCCCTGACGAGCCGTTGGGCGAAACCGTGGTAGGTTGTTGGCTCTTGCTTAGATTTTCTGTCTGTGTCTGTATATATATATATATATATATATATATATATATATATATATATATATATATACCCATACCTGTGTAGAAATAATTTAACATAAGATAGTATTTCTGATAAGAGAAAGATTTTAGAATAATTAGAATCATAAAAAAAAATAAGGTCTATATAAAAAAAATTAAGGTATATATAAATAATAGATCTAGGCACAATATAGTATAGGATATGTGTATAAAAAAAAAAAATTAAGGTCTATATAAAAAAAATTAAGGTCTATATAAATAATAGATCTAGGCACAATATAGTATAGGATATGTGTATAAAAAAAAAAAATTAAGGTCTATATAAAAAAAATTAAGGTCTATATAAATAATAGATCTAGGCACAATATAGTATAGGATATGTGTATAAAAAAAAAAAAATTAAGGTCTATATAAAAAAAATTAAGGTCTATATAAATAATAGATCTAGGCACAATATAGTATAGGATATGTGTATAAAAAA
>JBBBDQ010001031.1:8865000-8920000 GCA_037127315.1 Ascarosepion bandense | reverse complement strand
GATTGCATCTCTGATACTAATCAAAAACCCAGTACATATATTGGTTTTACTACAACCACGCTCTCCCGTAGACTTACATGTCATTCTGATCAGAGTACTATTAAACAACATTTCTCTGAAAAACATAAACGTGTAGGTAATATCAGACAGATTTTGGTCAACAATACGGTGATCCTTACTCAAACACACAGCAAGAGAAACCTGCAGATATTGGAGGCCATGTACATCAAATCGAAACAACCAACACTCAATAAAATCAACTTTAAAACAGGAAATAACATATTACATTGCATTTGACTAGATGGTTTTGTTGTCATTTCGCGCTATCCCGCGGTGTGACGTCATAAAACCGCATCGCAAACTTAAGAACTGCGTTTATTATTTTTGGTAACTATTGCCGTTGCCAAGCGGAGTTTTATGTCAACACAAAATAAAATCGTCGGTGATGGTGGATTTTATAATATTTCAGTTTAAACAACCTCTCTGACGATGGCTCATGTGAGCCGAAAGCTTAGAAGAAAACCAATAAATAATTATCCAAATGTTGGAGAATTTTTGTCTTTATTTTCAACTGAAATTAAAGCAAAAATACGACGTTTAGAACGGCTCATGATTAAACATAATAGACATTCATTGTCTCTTATATTTAATAGCATATGTTTAGAAGATATATATATATATATATATATAACTAAACAAGATCAAAGGTAAAATAGATTTTCTCGCCTACGCGTTTCGTCCAATGACGGGCTTTATCAAGGCAAAGTGTGTAGCACGTATGGCACTTGACTGACTGATATATAAAGAAATATTGTTAGCTATTAGAAAAACGCTCATAAGTATTCATAAGATTAACTAAAAATATTAATTTTTTTATCATATCGCTTTATGCAAGGCATTTTACTGCCACTGTTTTGCAGGGGGGTTACATAGAAGGAATGTTATGAGAAAGAGTGGCAGATTATAGGGGATGTTAGGAAGCGGGTAAGAGAAGGATGAGAGTGGCCATAAAGTGAGGGATCACATTATATATTGATTGTAATGTAGAATTGATCCCCCACTTTATATCCAGGTTTTAATAGTATAGAATTATTTTATTTTAGATTATTTTACTGGCAGTGCAAAGCAGTGGCAGTAAAATGCCTTGTTTGGAACGATATGATTATATATATATATATATATAACATAAATATGTTATAATATCACGACAAAAGCAGCCATTTTGTTTCGATCGTATCCGTGATAAGTGATGATTTCCATTACAAATTGGAGGGTTTTAAAAGGTTCAAGACCAGCCAAACCCCTTTAATCAGGGATGCGTTGTTACATTGACAGAACGGAGGTTAACATGAAAACATTCACCATCACCGGTGATTTTATCTTGAGTTGGCATACAACTTTGCTAAGCAACGATAACAGTTACCAAAAATAGCAAACGCAGTTCGTAAATTTGTAATGCGGTTCTATGACGTCACACCGCGTGAGAGCTCGAAATGTTAACAGAACCGTATATTTAAATGCAATGTAATGTGTTAAGATCAGATTTAAACCTGATTTTATTAAGGCGTTCAACAAATTAAGTCAGAAAGTTATGTTAGAGCTGCTCAGTAGCCTTGAAATATTTGGAAATGGTTTTAGAATAATCAAGAATCTATACTGGCAGCAAACAGGACAGGGGATGTGTTCAGAAGATATCTGGTCGGGTGCACCTGCTATCCCCCTAGGTTTCCTCGATAAAATTCAACGGAGAATCTGCAATGTGATCGATCCCAACTTGGTAGCTCAGATGCAGTCACTTTCTCACCGGCGCAATGTAGATTACCTCTGTCTCTTCTACAAGTACTTTCACGGCTTCTGCTCTGGTGAACTTAGCTCACTGGTGCCCCCTATGTATGAATTTACTCAAGCCACAAGATTAGCAACTAGGTCCTACCCTTTTACTGTGAAACCTATAAAATGTAAACGCAAATTCTACTCCAACAGCTTCTTTTGTCGCATTTCCCGCCTGTGGAATTCCCTTTCATCTATTTGTTTCCCCGACAGCCACAATCTCCAGAATTTTAAATGTAAAGTCAATAGTTATCTCCTATCTCACTAATCTCATTGCATCCTCTCTCTCTCTCTCTCTCTCTCTCTCTCTCTCTCTCACGCTCTCATTTCAATTCTTCAGCATTCTCATCCATCTCTTATTCGCTTCCTGACACCCCCTGTAACCTATCACTCTTTATCCTAACTTTCCTCCTATGTAACCCCTTGCACAACAGTGGCAGTATAATGCCTTGCTTGGGGCGATACCATTATAAAAAGAAATTACAAAAGCAGAAAGGAGCGTAAGACAAGGATTTGTCTTCTCACCGGATATATTGAAACGATATAGCGAGAACATTCTGAGGGAACTAAAAAAAGAACTAAGATTCATGATTTGCAGCCATAGTCTTAACGATATAGGATATGAAAATGACATGTGTAAAGATCTTGTGGAAGAACCAGCCAGTACTCAACTAGAATACTAGTTGGGTCTGGCTGACAAAAAACCACCAGTGCAAATTGGTAAGTGGTTTAAATAATAACCTGGGAGATTCCATTCTGTTGCAGGCAAGTCTATTCTGTAAGAAGTGATTGGCTGGTAATTTCAGTGTGTACATTGAGCTCCATAAATATTTAGCACAATATCCACCATTTGTCTTTGGGCCACATAGGGACATGTATTCAGTTACAACCCTGTTTATTTATGTCTGCCAACTGGACGCTAGTTGGAACCATCACGAAGGTGAGTCTCACACTCTTGAATGTTCACCTTCCTACAGGGAGACAAAAGGAGACAGCCATGTTGAAAGGTAAGTTATTTGACTTCTACAACATGGTGCTAGCAAACACGGAAAGGTAGCGAAGGAAAGCGTGAAGAAAGGACTAAGCACAATCTAAAAGAAAAATGAATGCATGGTCATTAAAATAAAGAGGAGACTAAGATCAAGCAGCTACAGAAATTTAAAAACCAGGGAACACAGGACGAAATGTGCGACACTGAGATCCGAAGGCGTACTGAGATGGGCAAGGACGCATCCAGAAGCTAAGCAGAGTATTAAGAGATTGGGCTTACGACATATCACGTTGAATACACCGGTTCTCGTTCGATCACCGAAGTTAAGCAACGTTGAGCCTGGTCAGTACTTAGATGGGTGACCACTTGGCAATACCAGGTGCTGTAAGCGTTTATTGAGCTTACGGTCATATCATGTTGAATACACCGGTTTTGTTTGATCACCGCAGTTAAGCAACGTTGAGCCTGGTTAGTACTTAGATGGGTGACCGCGTGGGAATACCAGGTGCTGTAAGCGTTCAGTGATGGATGTGCGCAGTGGTGCAGTTGATATCGGCTTGGGAAGAGAAATCGGTGAGCCGAGTTCGAATTCCAGTTGAGTACCCTGGATTCACTTCAGCACTGGTACCCTTGGGAAAGGTATTAATCCGTCACTTCCCTCTAGTTATGGGTTAAATAACAGGATGGGGCCTGGAGGCAACCCATCTAGTGTTGATGTCACAATAAAAACACCCTTGGTAGCCCTGGCGAAGCATCAAGTATTACAGCTATTTGACAAGATTATGAATTTCGCAGCAAACTACGCCAGGGTTCCAAATGCACGGGGAATATTGGAGGGGTGTAGTGGGTTCTATCTCGGCCAAAGCCGCAGGACAACGAAAAACAGGAAAATTTCGTTGGAAACAAGGAAAAGAAGACTGAATTCTTACGTTTTATCTGTTCTCTTGTATGAATTCAGAAAGAAGGCAAGATATGACAGAGAGAGAATAAGAGAAAGAATAAAATAGAGTGAGAGAGGGAATAACAATATAAAGAAAAAGACCCGAAACAAGAGAAACGTGGTTCTACAGAAGGATGCTGAGCATGCCATGGAACAAGCACTTGAGCAACGACGGGGTTTTGGAGAAAACGGAAACCAAACGGAAACTTATACTTAACTTCAAGTAGAGTCTGTTGAATGAGTGATGAGGAAGGAGAGATTGGAGAATCGGATACTCACATGACGGAGAGAGAGAAAGAGGGACATGAAAAAAACCTAAGAAAAAAATCACTGAACGATTATGTGATATATTTTATTTTGGCTTATAAAGACATTTTTAATATATATATATATATATATATATATGTGTGTGTGTGTGTGTGTGTGTGTGTGTGTGTGTGTGTGTGTGTGTCAATGTATATATATATATATGGTTAAATAAAGACAAGAGGAAAACTGTATTTTAAATCGCCTACGCGTTTCGTCCTGTGATGGACTTTATCAAGGCAAAAAGACGAAATGTGCTTTATTCCAAATTACGTATCTATAAACAACAGTGTTGGTAACCACAAAGACGCTCACAAATCATTTCAAAAGATTAACAGAATATTTTAGTTTTTAGAATTCCTTCATGTGTAGTGCAAAGTCATGAGATGTTAAAATGAAGGGAATTCAACCGTTTTCTTTGAACTTTTTATTATGTATGTTAGTCTGTTTTAGTATAATTTCCATAAGTAAAGGTGAGATTGGGAAATTATGTAATTTAGAATAAAGCTCATTTCGTCTTTTTGCCTTGATAAAGTCCATCACAGGACGAAACGCGTAGGCGATTTAAAATACAGTTTTTATTTAATCATCCTGTCCTTAATCTCAGATCATAACTGAGTATATTTTTACATACATACATACATATATATATATATATATATATATATATATATATATATAGGGTGTCCATAAAGTTTGTGTGTAATTTATAAGTTTATTTTTGCGTACGATACACATAGACTTTATGGACATAATCTGTCTGTGTGTGTGTTTTTTTTTTCAAAGCACTGCAATTAAACTTTAAAAATTAAATTTTTAAAAAAATTAGTTAGTTAAATAAAATGCATAATCACAGTACTTTGTCAGTCGTCTTTAAAGCAACTTTTATTAAATAGCTCTCAAACTCGTATTTGTTTACATCATATATATAACGCATATATAATGCCTTTTCTTGCGCCGATAGCTTGAGGGTTAAATCTATGACTGATATCAAATCATTAGATTTTCAATCCCAGATTGTTGAGACGTTTGTCCAGCGGCACTGACGAACTGTGATACAGCGAAACGAGCCTGTACACGATGCCTATAAAATACATATTTGCATCATCTTGCTGACATTAATTTGCTTCCTCTTAACTCAATTCATCGAGTTTGTCTTAGTCCTTGTACAGTTGAACATCATTGTAAATAAATTTAATTGGTTTAAATCTTTTTTACACAAATATCAATTTCGATAAAATTTTAATCCACTAACAATTATTATGTGACCGATAGTGAGCATGTGTATTTATAATATCAAATATGAAAGCAATAATTTTATCGTCTGCTTTATTCATATTGACTGTTCGCACGTTTTGCTAACAAAATTAATTGGGAAAAGGTGGTAATCACTAGGTCATAGGTTTTGTCCACACGCTAATAAATTGTACTCTTCGGAAATACAATTTATATTATTCTTGTTATTTTTTTCCTGTAGCTAAATTTCATGACTTCCTTTCTTAGATATTTTCTAGTTTATTGTCTGAGCTTTTCCTGAAAAAAAAAACTATTTTTTTTTTAATAATGAAGGTGAATTCCTTTTATTACGTTCTATATCTTTTTTCTCTCCTTCAATTTTTTTACCGAATTTTCCCTGACCATATTTGGACAAAATGATGTCTACGGACCTTCTCTTGTGAAAATCAGTGTCTGAACAAAAAAAGACCACGTCCTTTTTTTTTTATTTATTCCAGAATTATCCCGGGAGGGACAAAATCTTTGTAGTTAATAATCAATTACCTTAACGCTGCAGGACCCTTGACGATTTTATATGAGCTAAGATTTTTTTTTTTATTGGCTTTTTGGTTTTCTATCATTTTAGAACAGAGAAAATGGTTGTTCGTTTTTCTTTTCATATAAGTATTTTCTTTCATTATTTTCTAAATTCTTTTCTTTATTTCAAACAAAGCCAACGACCTACTCCTTTTTTAGTATCTCGTGCAAACCGAGATTCAATTATTTCGTCTTCTTCAGTCTTCGTGTTCTTTCTTGCACACATCACCATTCTCTCTCTCTCTCCCTTTATCTCTCTCTCTCACTTTTATTATATATTCTCCCACTCCGCCTTCTCTCTCTCTCTTTTCTCTCTGTCTTTCTCTCGCTCCTTCTCTCTCGCCCCTTCTCTCTCAATCTCTTTGTTTCTTATTCTCTCTTATGCTTCCTCAATCTTACTTTCTCTCCAAATCAAAACATTTTTCTCGCTCACCCTCTGTTCATTTACCTTCTCTCACTGCACTCTTTCTCACCCTCTCTCTCTCTCTCTCTCTCTCTCTCTCTTGCATGTTCCTTCTCTCTCAAATTGTGGACTGGGTTTTGCTTCCTCTACCTAACTTTCTCTTTTTATCAACAGATTTCTCTCCGAGAGCCGAGTTCAAATTAGTGTCAAGTACACTTCCGCGAAAATTCCTTTGGAAAAAGTATTATCCCATTGCCTTCCATGTATGGGTTAAACATTAGGATTGTATCTGGAAAAATCATGGTTATTCAGTCAGTGAGTCAAGTGCCATACGTAATACACGCTTTGAGCGATCATGTCTCGAAAGATACATGACTGACTGGGCAGAAGACTTTACCAGCAGTAGGTTGCCATTAGTTTCTATGGTAGACTGGTTGCCAGCCAAGGCTATAGAACCTAGTTTGTCCTGCCATTTAACTCACAGTTGAAGGGAGAAGAATTAGATTGTATTACATTATTATATTAAGTATAATTAGTGGGGGATCAGTTTATTACTTCATAACAATATAAAACCGTTCCCCTACCTTAGGCCCAGTAGAAGTTTTAATTATGTTTTTAAATATTATATTTAGTCAGTCAGTTAAGTGCCATACGTGATACACGCTTTAGGTAATCATGTCTTGAAAGAGACATGACTGACTGGGCAGAAGATTATCCTGAAGTTGCCATTGCTTTCTGTGATAAACTGGTTGCCAGCCAAGGTTATAGAACCTAATCTGTTCTATTATTTAACCCATAACTGAAGGGAAGAGACGGATTAATACCTTCCCTAAGTGAAGTGTGCGTAAGTGAATTCACACTCCACCCACGTCTATTGAACAGATTAAGAGTCTCATCCCTTGTTCCCTGTTTAGGATGTGGTTTCCGGCTTTCTCTTTTCCAATCTTTTCACTATTACGTAGCCCCCTGCACATCAGTGGCATTTCCGCCTTGCTCGGGGTGATACGATTAAAAAAAAAAAAAAAAGAAGAAGAAATTCAAATGAAATTCGAACCCGGCACTCCGATCTCACGTTCCGAATAGCTATCCAATGCACCACAATGCAAATCCCATGGTTATTTATAAAACATATTTTAATCTTTTCACCTCAAGCAAGGAGACAGTGTCGTAAGAACGCAGGGTGAGTGGTTACATGGTGTGAAAGTGAAAGAGAATATTAAGAACTGAAGGAAAGAAAAAATTATGAAAAGTGTTCAAGAAGACGATGACAACTGATGTTGTTTACAATTTTTTCAGTTTGTAGTTCTCGCCGGTTCTTTTCAACCTGTACAGCGAAGCCATTATGAGAGAAATAAAAGCCTTGCTAGGGTTCGACATTAGCGGCCACAGTCTCAACAATAACGGATGACACGGTGCTGATAGCAGACAGGGAAAGGAAAATGCAGGACCTTCTACAGAAGTTAGTAAAAGAAAGTGAAAAGAAAGGACTGAGCCTAAACCTGAAGACAACTGGATATATGATCACCAGAATTTTTTTGATTTTAGCAGAAATCTCTTGACTGGATATTTACTACCATGTTTTTTTTTCAATTGGAGTAGATAGATCTATCTATCGCCCGGTTCACACTCCACCCACGTCTATTCAACAAGTTAAGAGGCTCATCCCTTGTTCCCTGTTTAGGATGTGGTTTCCGGCTTTCTCTTTTCCAATCTTTCACTATTACGTATCCCCCTGCACATCAGTGGCGTTACCGCCTTGCTCGGGGTGATACGATTAAAAAAAAAGAAAGAGGAAAGGAATATGCCAACTGCAAGTCGGAGAATCTGAAATACAACAAGTAAAAAAATTAAATGCCTCGGAAGTGTTTTGACAGAGGATGGAAAGTGCGACACGGAGATCCAAAGACGCATTGGCATGGCCAAAGACGGATTTCGGAAACTAAGAAGACTACTAAAAGACAAGAAAATCTCATTAGAAACAAAAAAAAAAAGTGCTGGATTGCTATGTAATATCTGTCCTTCTGTACGGGAGTGTATGCTGGATAATCTCCTCAAGGATGAAGGAGAGGCTTAAGGCAGCAGAAATGTGGTTTTACAGAAGGATGCTGAGGATACCATAGACAGAGCATTTGTGCAACGATGAGGTGTTGGAAAGAAAGCAAACTAAAAAAAACTGATACTAAATATCAGGAAGAGACAAATGATGCTCCCGGAACATGTAATGAGGAAGGAGGGCCTGGAGAATTTGATACTCACAGGTTGGATAAATGAAAGAAGAGACAGGGAAAAGCAACGCGAGACGTACTAGTTAGGTCTGAACAAATGGTTGACGGAGCGGGGCTTAGAAGAGATACCAAGAGAAAAATTGCTGAGAGCGACAAGAGACAGAACCAAGTCCATGATCGCCTACGTCCTGAAGGGACACGGCACATGAAGAAGAAGAAATAAAACTAAAGGCATTCCTGTGCAGCTAATCAGTAATGAGAAAAGATGGATTCATACCTATTCACAATTTGATAAACAAAACAGAAATTATAATGTGGATATAATTTTCTGTATTAATCATCATATAAAGTGATCCCTCACTTTGTGGCCATGCTACTTTCTATCCATATATATTCTAGATTTATGGGCTGAGAAAATGGATTGCAGAGCGGGGCTTAGAAGAGATACCAAGAGAAAAAATATTGAGAGCAACAAGAGACAGTGCCAAGTGGAAGTCCATGATCGCCTACGTCCTAAAGGGACACGGCACAAGAAGAAGAAGCAGCACGATTTCGGAATGGAAGCACCAAGGAGGAAATCTCGTCCATGCCGTTGCCTTGAAAATATTTGTAGAAAAGACAAAGGGGAGCCACGTTACGTCGAGAAGAAAGTGATTAAAGACGAGATGCCAGGTCAGCATTGATTGTATTGCAGATCTTTAATTTTTATTTGAGCAGCTTTTATTCTAACTTGTTTCATTCAATCTGACAGACAAGGCAATTTTGATAATTTTTTTCATTTCGTTTTTATATCATAATATGTTTTTTGTTTGTTGGGTGAAGATGAGAATAGACACTGCTTATCGTTTTTAAAAATTTTAGGTACAGGGAAGCAAGAAATTGGAATGGAGTTCCACAGGAGGGAATTACAAGAAAAGAAACTGTCAGAGTAGAAGCGAGTGTTGCATTTATCTATTTCAGCAGTGAACAGACAGATGTCATTCATGCAGTTGGGGAGCCATGGAATAAAAGCAAGATTTATCCTTACAAGAGGAATATATATATATATATATATATATATATATATATATATATATATATATATACTAGTAGTATAGCCTGGCGTTGCTCGGATGTAACCCATGGTCCTGGAGCTCAGACTCTTTAGACGTTGGCACAAAAGACTAAAAAGCAATAGTTGTTTCCAGTTAAAGCGAAACCGTAGACTAAAAGAAAAATAAATGGATGTAAGTAAAATTTTGATTTCCTGGTATCGATATCAAATAAGATTTTTTCGTCGTAAACTGAATTTTGAAGGCTAAATAAGTCCTCTGAGTAAATGGTATCATGGCTGAGAGTAAGAACTACAATTATACCTATTTAGAGCCAAACCCGAAGCAAAAACTAAAATAAAAGAGCTGAAAAAAAATACAGACATACAGGCAGATAAACAGACACACACACAAACATCTTGCCTTATATATATATATATATATATATATATATATATATATATATATATATATATTATCGATATTCTGCACTATTGTAAGAACTGCAGCCTTGAAACTTCTGAATATCGTTTCTTATGTCTTTGTCTATGAGTGTATCAAATTTGATTAAAATCGGACCACTCCTTCTATAACCCGATTTTTTTGATTATCGATATTTATCTGGGGTACCTGGACACAAAACCTAGCTAATAACACTCGCAGACGCTTATAAAACAACTGTGTAAATTTTCAAGAAAATGCGTTCAGCCGTTTCGGAGTCTATAGGTAACGGACACACACACACATACACACACACGCACACACAGAGACAAAGTTCCATTTATAAATAAGTTTATATATATATATATATATATATATATATATATATATATATATATATATATAATTCAGATACTTTAATCCAAGTGAAAAAAGCAGGAAGGTAAATTCCAAAAACCCGATCGTAATTAATATTAAAAATTTTATTTTAATATTAAAAAATGATACAGGAAGAGAGCTCCATGTAATAAAATATTACAGAGCAAATGTAAATTAAAAAGGATTAATTCATTCAACATCATTGAATTAATCCTTTTTTAATTTATATATATATATATATATATATATATATATATATATATATAAAGTAGAATCCTTGAAATTTGGTAAGGTAAATTCCAATAGACAGACTCCAAAAAGAACTCAATGTTAAAGTTTATTGTTAAATTTAGCAGAGTATTATAATCAGGAAACAAATTTTAGATAATTTCACAAATCCATTGGTAATATGGCATTTCGTGGTCCCAGCCGCTTTTTGGTTTTGAAAAGCGGCCGAGACTTCAAAATACCGTATTACCAATGGATTTGTAAAAATATCTAAATTTTGTTTCCAATATATAATAGTCATCCGCACAGATCTGTTTCGCTGTATCACAGCTCATCAGTACGGTTAGACAGCCGATTGTCTTTTTTTCACCCAGGTTTGAAACCCGAACGAACTGGCGCCAGTCGGCGATTCTACCTCTGGACTACGGGGGCTCTGTAGAAGGAGGCAGACTTTTTAGCGTGTATATTATCATTATATACTCCCAATAGCTGAGAGTGTTCTAATTCATTGCTGAATGAACGATGCGTAGATGCCAGAGTAGCTACTGTTTTTCAAAGTCTACCATAAAGCCTCATCAGTATGGCTAGAAATCTGCTTGCTTCTGGCCGGGATAAAAAACTAGACCAAACTGGTTTCAGTCGGAGTCGCTACCCACTAAGCTATAGGCATATATGATGAAGGAGGGAAAATTTTAGCGTTTTATATATAAGCGGTGAATACACACGCCAGTCACCGAGAGAACTCAATTCATTACTAGAGTAACGCGTAAATCGCAGAAGTGGTAAGTGTTTTTTAAATTTTATCTCTCCAGAGAGCTCAATCATAATGAGAGCATAATATATTTGTCATCCACATACAAGCCTGTTTCGCTGTATCACAGCTCATCAGTGTGGCTAGATACATCCACTTGCTTCCCTAAGCCATAGGCGCATGGAAACAGAGAAAGGAAATTTTAACGTGGGGTATATAAGCAGGTCACCGAAAGAACTCAATTCATTCCTAAGGAGTCATGCATATATCGCAGAAGTTTTTTTTTTTTTAACCATATCACCCCAAGCAAGGCGGTAACGCCACTGATGCGCAGTGGGCTACTTAAGAGTAAAAAGATTGGAAAAGAGAAAGCCGGAAACCACATCCTAAACAGGGAACAAGGGATGTGCCTCATCACCTGTTCAATAGACGTGGGTGGAGTGTGAACCGGGTGATCGTTTACTCTATCTACTCCAATAAAATGGAAACTATTTTCAAAATTTTCTTCTCTAGAGAGCTCAATCGTAATGAGAGCATAATATATTAGTCATCCGCATACAAGCCTGTTTCGCTGTATCACAGCTCATCAGTGGGGCTAGACACATTCACTTGCTTCTGGCCGGGATCGAATCTCGAGCGATTTGGTGTTATTCGGAGTCGCTACGCCCTAAGCCATCAACGCATGGGGGTCAGATAAGAGAAATTTTAACGTGTTGTATATAAAGCAGTGTATACACACGCCAGTCACCGAAAGAACTCGATTCATTTCTGAAGAGTCACGCTTATAGCAGAAATGGAAACTGTTTTTAAAATTTTCTTCTCCAGAGAGCTCAATCGAAATGAGAGCATAATATATTAGTCATCCACATACAAGACCGTTTCTCTGCATCACAGCTCATCAGTGTGGCTAGACATATCCACTTGCTTCTGGCCGGATCGAAAACTCGACCGGTTTGGTGTCAGTCGGAGTCTCTACTCCCTAAGCCATCTGCGCATGGGGGTGAGAGAAGGGAAATTTTAACGTCTTGTATGTAAGCAGTGTATACAGACGCCAGTCACCGAGAGAACTCAATTCATTTCTGAAGAGTCATGCATTATAGCCGAAGTGGAAACTGTTTTTAAAATTTTCTTCTCTAGAGAGCTCAATCGTAATGAGAGCATAATATATTAGTCATCCGCATACAAGCCTGTTTCGCTGTATCACATCTCATCAGTGGGGATAGACACATTCACTTGCTTCTGGCCGGGATCGAAACGCGAAATATACTCACTTATGATTAGAGCAAAAGAATTGTATAACATGTATCTTTCAAAGAAACACATGTATTTTTTATTGTTATACTTGCATTTTATATAGATATATGATGATACATGTACACTATCGGCCATAATTATTAGGCCATCCCAGTGTTTTAAAAAAATGATGTATTCCATACTATTTTTTAATATTTATTGCCAAGTAAAAAATTGTAAATGAAAATAAAATGATTCTTTTGTTAATACTGCACAATAACATGCGCATCAAATGAATTTATAAATATTTAATAATTACCTATATTCCAGTTTCTTCAATGAAAAAAATGAAGAAAATTTAAGGTGATTCGGAAGAGTTCATCTTTGCTTGTAAAATTTTTCAAAGTAATAATAACAAAAGAAGCATTCTATTTTCATTTAGAATTGTCTACTTGGCAATAAATACTAAAAATAGTATGAAATACATCATTTCTTTTGAAAAACTGGGGTGGCCAAATAATTATGGCCAGTAGTGTATATATATTTCAAGAAGTAGTCGGAGGATTTGAACAATTATGAAGTAAATCATCGAGCTTTATATTCGACCCTCAACAGAATGCAGAAAGCAATTAGGGACTCATCAGCAGTACACATCCGCTACCAGACAGTTTTGCTTATTAAGCGGATGTTATACCAACTGTCCCACGGGCCCTGGTGACGAAGATGTAACGAACTAAGCTCGATGAAGTGCGCCCCTTTGCCCAGAGGATAGTGCCTCCCCAAGCAACGACTTCTCCAACCAAGCTTGGATTAGTTCCACAACGGAATTCGTGAGGATCGGAGCACTTCATCGAGCTTAGTTCGTTGCCGCAGGGTCACCAGGGCCCGTGGGACAGTTGGTACAACATCAGCTTTATAACCAAAACTGTCTGGGTTCGATTCCTGGTAGTGGATGCGCACTGCTGAAGAGTCCCAAATATAGGACGAAACAGCCGTCCAGTGCTTTCTGCATTCAGTTGAGGTCGAATTTAGGCTACCGCAGAAAGCAATGGCAACCTACTGCGGTATAATCTTCTGCCCAGTCAGTCATGTCTGTTTCGAGACATGATCGCCCAAGCGTGTATCACGTATGGCACCTAAACTGACTGACTGATTTACTTAATAATATATATATATAGCAAATCTACAGGGTGCGATGGGTGAATTGTCGCTATTTGACTTGTAAAATTTTGCAAAGTAATAAAAACCATTCATTTTACATTTAGAATCATCCACTAAAAATAAAATACATCATCTCCTTTGAAATCTCTGGCGACCTAATAATCATGCAAAATACATAGAATTGCTTGTGTCTTGTATGATGATACATATAACTTGCATGAAGATACATATATCTTGACTCAAAATACATAAAACGTTTTGCCTGATGTATGTATCTTCGAACATGTGACGTATTTCCATGTAGATGCATTTGCATGGATAGATGCATCTTATACGAAGGTATATGTATTTTTGTTCAAGATACATGTTTCTTACTAGAAAATGCATGTATCCTGCATGATAATACATGTAACTTGCGCGTATATAAATGTATATTGATGTAAAAATACATGAATCATTATGCAAATTGCATGTCTCTTGAAATAAGATGCATGCATTTCAATATAGATAAATGAATATTGCATGGATACATGGAACTTATCTGAAGATACATGAATCTTAATGTAAGATACATGACGATACATATTCTTCAGTGTTTGTTTATATTTCTAATTGTTAATAATAGACCATTCTAATTGTCTATATTTCTGAGTTGAGGTCGTATTTACAGTATTTATATTATTCGGACTATTGTCCTTATCTTTGTTGCCATTTGTACGACGTTTAATAATAGATCATTCTATTTGTCTATATTTCTGAGATGAGATAGTATTTACAGTATTTACATTATTTGGACTATTGTCCTCATCTTTGTTGCTATTTGTACGACGTTTATGAATAGATCATTCTATTTGTCTATATTTCTGAGATGAGATAGTATTTACAGTATTTACATTATTCGGACTATTGTCCACATCTTTGTTGCCATTTGTCCGACGTTTATGAATAGATCAATCTATTTGTCTATATTTCTGAGATGAGGTAGTATTTACAGTATTTACATTATTCGGACTATTGTCCTAATCTTTGTTGCCATTTGTACGACGTTTATGAATAGATCAATCTATTTGTCTATATTTCTGAGATAAGGTAGTATTTACAGTATTTACATTATTCGGACTATTGTCCTCATCTTTGTTGCCATTTGTACGACGTTTAATAATAGATCATTCTATTTGTCTATATTTCTGAGATGAGGTAGTATTTACAGTATTTACATTATTCGGACTATTGTCCTCATCTTTGTTGCCATTTGTAGGACGTTTAATAATAGATCATTCTATTTGTCTATATTTCTGAGATGAGGTAGTATTTACAGTATTTACATTATTCGGACTATTGTCCTCATCTCTGTTGCCATTTGTACGACGTTTAATAATAGATCATTCTATTTGTCTATATTTCGGAGATGAGGTAGTATTTACAGTATTTACATTATTCGGACTATTGTCCTCATCTTTGTTGCCATTTGTAGGACGTTTAATAATAGATCATTCTATTTGTCTATATTTCGGAGATGAGGTAGTATTTACAGTATTTACATTATTCGGACTATTGTCCTCATCTTTGTTGCCATTTGTAGGACGTTTAATAATAGATCATTCTATTTGTCTATATTTCTGAGATGAGGTAGTATTTACAGTATTTACATTATTCGGACTATTGTCCTCATCTTTGTTGCCATTTGTACGACGTTTAATAATAGATCATTCTATTTGTCTATATTTCGGAGATGAGGTAGTATTTACAGTATTTAAATTATTCGGACTATTGTCCTCATCTTTGTGGCCATTTGTACGACGTTTAATAATAGATCATTCTATTTGTCTATATTTCGGAGATGAGGTAGTATTTACAGTATTTACATTATTCAGACTACTGTCCTCATCTTTGTTGCCATTAGTACGTTTCGGACTTTGTACGCTTCTTCAGTTGCTAGGAATTTCGAACCGAACCCTTTATAACAATCACTGGGGTATATGATTCTCAATTAAACTCAAGGACACATGGCCAAGTGGATATAGACGTTAGTGAGTTCCTGTGATTTGACCAAATGACTTGTGAGTTCAATACTAGACTACAGCAGTGGTAAACAATAACTTACAGGGTTAGAGGGAGATATATCGAGGTATTACTATGCAAGGAATGAGAATGATATACACCAGTGATTGTAAAAAAAGAGTTCTGTTCGAAATTCCTAGCAACTGAAGAAGGCCGGAGCGTACAACGGCTGAAACGTCGTAAAATGGCAACAAAGATGAGGACAATAGTCTGAATAATAATACTTAAGATATATATTTATTTTCATTGGGATTTTGTATCTTGCAGGGATACACTTGTATCTTGCGCAAGGTACGTGTATCTTGGATGAAGATGCATGTTTTTTTGCATCAATATATGTGTATCTCATGTAAAGTTTGCCACATACATATTCGTGAATCTCTTTTGGTTTTTACTGTTTTATCCATGGAATAATTAACTTTTTCTCCAATCTCTCATGGCCTTTTACCTTACATGTTCACAACATTAGAAATCCCATATTATTTTTTAAATATCTACTTTCCTTTTCTTAGTAAGCTGTTCAGATTTAGTTGGTTTTGCATTTATTTTTTTTTCACTTTTTTTTTTTATTTATCCATAAAAAATGTCAAACGAAATATTTCTATTCATTTATTCCAAAGATGATGTGAATTTTAAATGTTGAACAAGCTTTTATCTTCCGCACATTTCGAAAGGGAAAAGAAAAACAAAAACCAAATCCCGGTCAGAAAGTACGAAACAGCACTTGGAACCTATTCGAAAAAGTCTTTCATCACATATCAAATATATCGATTATGAATTAAGAGTGTGCTTTATGAGTTTTGAGGGGCTCTCTAACAGCTATAAAGTGAATAAACAGCTTTTGTATATACATCGGCAGAGCCTTTCGGCTTTCATTATGAATAATCAGATTTATGGCATATCGACGACTATATAACGGTCATGTTACGAAAAACAAATATTTTTTATGTATAATCTGATTATTATTCATTATACAAGTCAGTTACTTATATGCCATTTGTGATGCACGCTTGGGCGATCATGTCTCGAAAGAGACATAATTGACTGAGATTTTTCCACTGTTGGCTGTCATTACTTTCTGCGGTAGACTGATTGCCAACCAAGGCTCTAGATGTCCTGCCATTTAACTCAAAGCTGGTGGGAGAAGAGATAGATTATATTACATTATTATATTAAGTATAATTTGTGGTGGGTCAGTTTATTACTTTATAACAATAGAAAACCGATCTCCCACTTTATGCACAGTAGAAGATTTAATTATGTTTCCAGCTATCATACTCAGTTTTGGGCGACCATGTCTCGAAAGAGACATGACTGACTGGGCTAAAGATTTTCCCGCAGTAGGTTGCCATTACTTTCTGCGGTATACTAGTTGAAAGACAAGGCTATAGAACCCATTCTGTCCTGTTATTTAACCCATAACTGGAAGAAAGAGACGGATTAATACCTTTCCCAAGGGTATTTGTGTGTAAATGAATGCAAGGAATTCAACTGAAATTCGAACGGGGCTCCCTGATTTCTTCTTCTGAGTCGATATCCACTACCACAAAATACAGACGTCATAAAAATTATATCAAAGGCTCAACATTTCGATTTATAATCTTTTAATGAAGTGTTGTTCCCAGACAGAAACGGACACTTTTCCACACCACACAAATATCCATTTTAATTTAATTCAAACTGCGTGCGTGTGTTGTGGAATAAATAAGTCACTATCAGGAACACAAATGAGCTTGGTAAGATGCCTTTGACAGACAACTCAAAGAGACTTCCAGTGTCACAGTTCTGGCCGACCCAAACCTGATCAGCCTCTCCACCCCCAGGCAGAAAGGAATCCAGAGGAGGCACAACAGAACGGCAGGGCCTCGTCTACGGTAAAATAGACAGAAAACTGAATGCATGGTCATCAACTAAATCAAGGAGACCAATATGCCAAATTGGAGAATCTAAACTTATTTATAAATGGAACTTTGTCTCTGTGTGTGTATGTGTGTGTGTGTGTGTGTGTGTATGTGTGTGCGTGTGGTTGGGTGGTGTGTGTGTGTGTGTGTGTCCGTTACCTATAGACTCCGAAACGGCTGAACGCATTTTCTTGAAAATTGACACAGTTGTTTTATAAGCGTCTGCGAGTGTTCTTAGCTAGGTTTTGTGTCGAGGTACCCCCGATAAATATCGAAAATCGATGATCGAAAAAATCGGGTTATAGAAGGAGTGGTCCGATTTTAATCAAATTTCATACACTCATAGACAAAGACCCAAGAAACGATATTCAGAAGTTTCAAGGTTGCAGTTCTTACAACAGTGTAGAAAATCGACATATATATATATATATATATATATATATATATATATATATATATATAAGGCAAAATGTTTATGCGTCTGTTTATCTGTCTGTATGTCCTTCATACAAATCCACAATTTTTATCTGATTCTCACCAAACTTCACACAAATATTCTTTAGGCTGAGTCTGAGATCCAGGACCATGGATTAGTTTTAAAACTTTCATTACATCTGAGCAACGCCGGGCTATACCGCTAGCTAGTCTAAAATAAAACAAGTAAAAAATTCAAATACCTGGGAAGTGGATGGAAAATACGACGCGGAGATCCAAAGACGCATTGGCATGGCCAAAGACGCATTTTAGAAACTAACCAGAGGATTGACAGACAGGAAAATCTCATTAGGAACAAAGAAAAGAGTGCCGAATTGCTATGTGATATTTGTCCTTCTGTATAGAAGTGAATGCTGGATGATCTCATCAAAGATGAAGGAGACGATTGAGGCAGCAGAAATGTGGTTTTACAGAAGTATGCTGAGGATACCATGTACGGAGCACGTGTGCAACGATGAGGTGTTGGAAAGGATGCAAACGAGAAGAAAACTGACAATAAATATCAGGAAGAGATAAATGAGGTTCCTGGAACACGTAATGAGGAAGAAGGGCCTGGAGAATTTGATACTCACATGCCGGATAAATGGACGAAGAGACGGAAAAGCAGCGCTAGACTTACTTGTTAGGTCTGAGCAAATGGTTAACGAAACGGGGCTTAGAAGAGATACCAAGAGAAACATTACTGAGAGCGACAAGAGACAGATCCAAGTGGAAGTCCATGATCGCCTACTTCCTAAAGGGACACGGCACAAGAAGAAGTAGAAGAAGAAATAAAACTAAAGGCATTCCTTTGTAGCTAATCAGTAGTAGAGGTGGATTCATATTTAATCAGAATTTGATAAACAAAACAGAAATTATGTGGATATAAAATGGGGGATCAATTCTCTATTATAATCTATATATAAAGTGATCCCTCCCTTTGTGGTCATGTTACCTTCTATCCATTTAAATTCTAGATTTACGGGCTTGAGAAAATGTATTGCAGAGTGGGGCTTGGAAGAGATACCAAGAGAAACATTACTGAGAGCGACAAGAGACAGATCCAAGTGGAAGTCCATGATCTCCTACGTCCTGAAGGAACACGGCACATGAAGAAGAAGAAGAAGAAGAAGAAGAAGAAGCTCGTTCCTGCATTGTGCAGTGTCTACAGAATATTTTTGAACAAGATTAAGGGCTCGGAGATCCCGCTATAAAATGGTCTTTTGCCGCATCCAGTTTTAGCAGGGAGGCAGGTAGATACCAACAGTTCCACAAACTCGTTGGACTCTCTGTATCCGGGCGGAAAGAAACCTCAGACGAGTGCCCGGGAAATTTTTGCCAGAACTTCAGGGCTCTGATTAACCACGTAAGATAATAAACATAATAATAATAATCTCACGCAATCTTGAAGCTGTCTGACAATCACTCAGTCGTCGGGTGGAGTACGACCTAGCTCCGTCTACGGCCAGAGAGACGGCTGAGAAAATTAGACTCTGAGCTCTCTTCTTTCGGGCAATGTTCGACTCAGTCGAGGCACCGTCTGCGGACAGAGGCTGAGAAGAATAGACCGGTTTAGTGCCTGATCCCATATATGTCGCATCCCGTCTCGGAGGAGGGGAGATTTGGGTAAATATTCAGCGAGACAAGTTTCATTAAAAATGACTGAGAAGGACGAATGCGATTGAATTGTTATTTTTTATTTTTTTCTTGTGAACGTGTGTTTTCTTTTCTGGACATAAACGTTGTAAAAATATGTCTGAACAGTAGAGCAGAAAAAAATTAAATTAATTATCTATTATTACTACTAGCCATCGTACAGTCTGATTTCCTAAGTCGGAATTTACATTTCTCCAGGCTGCTATCATTATCCGCCTTATTTCGAACAATTTTGCTGCATCGAATATCAAAGAACTCATTCTGAAGCAAATAATATATATATATATATATATATATATATATATATATATAATATTTGAATATGTCCTTGCACTAATTTGTCTTATATCCTATGTTTCTGACAAATATTATTTTATAATCATATCGCTCCAAGCAAGGCAGTTTACTGCCACTGTTGTGCAGGGGGTTACGAAGGAGGACAGTTATGATAAAGAGTGACAGGTTATAGGGGGTGTCAGGAAGTGAGTAAGAGAAGGATGAGAATACTGATGAGAGTGGAGTGGACGAAGAAAAGAGAGAGAGAGGATACAAGTTAGTGAGATAGGAGATGACTAATTACTTTACATTTAAATTCTTGGAGATTGTAGCTGTCGAGGAAGCAATTAAATAAAAGGGAATTCCACAGGCAGGAAGTGCGAGAAAAGAAGCCACTGGAGTAGAATTTGCGTTTACATCTTACTGGTTTCACAGTAAAAGGGTGGGATCTAGTTGCTGATCTTGTGGCTCGAGTAAATTTATATATAGGGGGCACCATTGAGCTAATTCATCGGAGCAAAAACCGTGAAAATATTTGTAGAAGAGACACAGGGAAGCCACATTGCGCCAGAGAGAAATGACTGTATCTGAGCTGCCAAGTCGGGTTTAATCACAGATTCTTCGTTGGATTTTGTCAAGGACCCCTAGGTAGATTGCAGGAGCACCCGACCAGATATGGCAGCAGTATTCGACGCACGGGCGGATGGTAGATTTATATATGTGCAGGATTGTTTCAGACGGGATAAACTTCCTGACCCTTCTCAGAGAACCGACCTTCTTAGCAGCGGAGTTAGCTATGGTTTCCATATAGTCATTCCACTTGAGGTATCACCAGGCTTATCGAAAGCAACGCAAAAACCGACATCTTTCTTGCGAGATCTAAAACATTAGATGTTTATCTATGGAAATCTTATTGCATCGGTAAATATGTGAACCATGGCCGTATCTAACTCCCGGGCACACCGGGCACGGATCCGTGCAATCATAGTGAAAATCCGAGCAAGGAAAAAATGTCTTCGTCAGAAATCAAACTAAACAATTCGCGAAAAAAGAAAGAAAGAAAGAAAGTGTTGGGAAATACAAACCATGAGTCAATTCATTCAGGAATTTTGAAACGGCATGCTATACTGCTTGGCATTCGCACCAGAAGCTCCAATACAAACATTACTGTGTGTTTAGGTGTTAATTTGAGGACAGTGCAGAAGATTCGAAAAGAGTTGGATGATTGTTGGGACGCCCGCGCCTATTCGGCTATAATGGACTATTCCATTACTATGTAAAGTAATGATAACATCTACGACGGAGTGTGCCGAGCAGCCATATCGACAAGTCAGTCGTAGACTTCCGGTGACGACCCGGAAGTACCCATTGCTCATACTACGTCTTACGACGGTTGAGACGATTAACCCTTATTCTTGTATTGGATACTAATAACCTTTGTAAATACTATTTTCACGGAATACAACAATTAACCTATTCCTGTTGTTGAGTTATTTATTCTTACTAACGACATAACAGAAAGAAAGAAAGAAAGAAAGAAAGAAAGAAAGAAAAACGACGAAAACATCCGAATGAACGCAGTAAAAATCTGTTTATTTATTTATTAATTTTGAGAGAAAACACTGGTTATACTCAGAAGATCCGAACCCGATTTCCTGCTTTCTTTCACGTTCGTTGCCTAATTTCCATTGTAATAGCCGAAAAATCCGCAAAAATCATAGTTTCTGGAAACGGATGACACTGATGACGTCATCACATTGTCAACTAATAAATCCGAGCAAATTTCTCTGTGCCCGGTGTTTTTTCAGCATCAGCTATGGCCCTGGTGTGAACTGATACAACTTTAAGAAATATTGTAATAACATTGAAACGTATGAATCCAGTTCATTATTAATACAAGTAAACGGGTGCAAAGAAAAAGATCTGAAAATGACAAGTGCTTTTATTTCACTGAAGCAGACGTTAAATAAATGCGAACGTTACTGCCGCCTATATGTTCCCTTTTTCTTTCTTTCTTTCTTTCTCAAAAAAACAAATAGCGTCTCATATGTTTATTCTATTCTTTTTCCCTCAATCAAATCATTGAAATGGTTAGATGTAACCGTAATTCCTATGTTAGGCGTTTCTTCTGCTGCGTTTCTCAAGTCTAACTTCTTGTTTTCCAATCAAAGTTGACATTCAAAGTTTTTACAAGTAACTAACTCAAATTTGATGTTTACAGAAAGGCTACCAACAGCATTGACCCGGTCAACTTTTCTTCTTCTTCTTCTTCTTCTTCTTCTTCTTGGTGCCTGTCATTTCAGAACGTTGGCGATCATGTCTTTCCACATCTCCCTCCTCCGGGTGGCTCTGAGCACACTTTCTCCTGTTACACCACGCAACCCCCGTTCTATAATCCACCAGCTCAGGCCCTTCAAATATGTTATCCGCTGCTTTCCCCTGTCTCTTTTTCCCTCTATCTGGCCTTTGCTCACATCTCGATCCATGATATTCACAGCATCCTTCTGTAGAACCACATTTTAAATGCTTCAAGTTTTTCTTTTATCTTCGATGATATTGCCCAGCATTCACTACCATATTGAAGAACCGATATCACATAGCAATCCAGTACTCTCTTCTTTATTTCTAGTGAAAGTTTCCTGTCTCTTAATACTTTACTCAACTTCTGGAATGCTTTTTTCACCATGCCAATTCCACTTCGGATGTCTGTGTCGCACTTTCCGTCTTCTGTTTAAACACTTCCCAGGCATTTAATTTTTTGTACTTGCTTGATTTTAGTATCAAATATTTTCTAAGAAAAAAGATTTTAGAAATAATTTCATTCATTTGTGAATAAGTCCTGAAAATTTCATTAATATCGTACAATTATTTGATTTTTACAAGAATTTCCAAATGAATGTTTTCTACGGAAAAAAAATCAATGTTAAAATTTAGAGGAGGCGATGACGTAAAAACAACAAGATTTTAACCAAAATTTTGAACGTATTAGAAAAGATTAAAAAAATTTCAAAAAATAATTAAAAAATACTTCGGTGTTTCATCTTAATAATAACATCAACATTTTAACGATAAAACTTTATTTTCGTTAAGTTTGTTTTCATTACGCTATGCTATGTTTCCCGCAAAATAATGAAGGTACCTACTTTTATATATATATATATATAGAGAGAGAGAGAGAGAGAGAGACTAGCAGTATAGCTCGGAGTTGCCGGGCTGTAATGAAAGCTTTAAAACTAATCCATGTTCCTGGATCTCAGACTCTGTGGACGTTGGCACAAAAGACTAAAAAGCAATAGTTGTTTCCAGTTAAAGCGAAACCATAGACTGAAAGAAAAATGAATGGATGTAAGTCAAATTTTGATTTCCTGGTATCGATATCAAATAAGTTTTTTCGTCGTAAACTGAATTTTGAAGGCTAAATAAGTTCTCTGAGTAAATGGTATCATGGCTGAGACTAAGAACTACAATTATACATACTTAGAGCCAAACCCGAAGCAAAAACTTAAATAAAAGGGCTGAAAAAAATACAGACATACAGGCAGATAAACAGACACACACACAAACATCTTGCCTTTTATATATATATATATATATATATATATATATATATAATCGGTTTTCTGCAACCTTGAAACTTCTGAATATCGTTTCTTATGTCTTTGTCTACGAGTGTATCAAATTTGATTAAAATCGGACCACTCCTTTTATAACCCGATTTTTTCGATTATCGATTTTCGATATTTATCGGGTGTACCTCGACACGAAACCTAGCTAAGAACACTTGCAGACGCTTATAGTACAACTGTGTAAGTTTTCAAGAAAATGGGTTCAGCCATTTCGGAGTCTATAGGTAACGGACACACACACACACACACACACACACACAGACAAAGTTCCATTTATAAATAAGTTTAGATGATTCAAAAATGGTAAGTAAGAATATGGAATGGATGTCAAATTCGATATCAGCGAGATGCAAATGAAAGTTCAATCAAATCAAAATGCTGAACGGCTGGTTATTTTGGTAATTCAAAAATATTTTTTTCTTTTATTGCCATAACAACGGAAACATAAACAAACGCTGTTTCCGGAATGAATAAAACAAGAATTTTAAAAAATTAACAGAAAGTCTTTATAGATCTCTGAAGATCCTTCAATTAATACATAAATTTCTAGACCTAAACTTTTTATCCAATTTCAGATTGAATCTACCTTCATTAAACTAAGAGTCTCTCTTTCTTATTTCTTTCTTTTTTCTCTTTTAAGTTTCCAAGACAACCAAGAATGTTCATGTTCCTCCAAAAAAATAAATAAATAAATAAATAAATAAAAGAAGGTATTTTTGTTTTGGGAATAATTTTTGAGTTAACAGAATTAAGGGGAGTGTGTGATAAAGACCGGTACCGGAGAAAACACTTACTTGGAAATTTTAAAGATAGATTATTTATTTTGTTTGTCCATTAAACTCCTTCGAAGACACTTTTCTCATTTACATATATTTCTCTTTTTCCTTTTTCCTTTCTTCCTCTGGATTACTTTTTTTCTTTTTTTTTTTTTTTTTTGTTAACGAGGTTGTCTTTCCTTAGAGGAGTTTGGCGTTAACGTATCTTACGTCTTCTAAATTAGACATTCAAACCGCAACTAATTGTTTTCCAAATTTTAATAACAAGCAGGGCGTCTTTGGCGGTTTATTTTTTTCAGCCAATCAAATGAAGTCTTTTCTTTCTCTTCCCTTCTCTCTCTGTGTACTTTAGCGTTTCTTTCTCGCTGTTAATGTGTTTGTCTTCACATACATTACAAGTTTATAGAGAGAGTTATTTTCTCTCTGCATGTCCATATACGTTTATAAAGAGAGGGACAGAGAGAGTTCTTTCTCCAGTCCCCACGATGCATCCGTCGTCACACAACCACTTCCAAAACCATTATAGATATCATAACTAGAAAAAAAAACATAAGAATAATTAACCAGTAACAGGCAACAATCTCCTCGATGTAATACGATCCCAAGTAGGCTTATACGCTGACGACACTACGCTTTACCCTCGCTTCTATCAAAAATCTGCCGAGGCTGACAAAGCAAAGCCTGCTAGTCTCTCTGAAAGCATAACACTGCGTCTCCTCGGGTTAATTCTCACAACAGACCTCAAGTGGAATGACCATAGCTAAATCCGCTGCTAAGAAAGTTAGTTCTCTGTGTCAGAAAGTTTTTCCCTTCTAAAACCAGCCTGCACCTATATAAATCTACCATCCGCCCGTGCATTGAGTATTACTGCCATATCTGGTCCTGTGCTCCTGCTATCCACCTAGATGTCCTTGACAAAATCTAATGTGATAGATTCCAACTTGGCAGCTCGGATACAGTCACTTTCTCACCGGCGCAATGTGGCTTCCCTGTGTCTCTTCTATAAATATTTTCACGGTTTCTGCTCTGATGAACTTAGCTCACTGGTGCCTCCTATATATGAATCTACTCGAGTCACAAGATTAACAACTAGGCCCCACCCTTTACACTACTTTACACCTTTTACCCACTACAGGAGGTATTGCGTGAATGGGCATAGTAATAGCTACTTTAGCTAAGTCATCCTTTAATCCCAGAACACTAACCATCAATCAAAGTTACACAACTACTAACCATAGATAATCATACCCGATTTTGAAAATATCAAAAAAAAAGTATTAAATATTGATTCTTACAACAGACCTCAAGTGGAATGACTATATAGAATCCATAGCTAAATCCGCTGCCAAGAAAGTTGGTTCTCTGTGTAGGGCCAGGAAGTTTTTCCCTTCTAAAACCATCCTGCTCATATATAAATCTACCATCCGCCCGTGCATTGAGTATTGCTGCCATATCTTGTCCTGTGCTCCTGCTATCCACCTAGGTGTCCTTGACAAAATCTAATGCGATAGATTCCAACTTGGCAGCTCGGATACAGTCACTTTCTCACCGGCGCAATGTGACTTCCCTGTGTCTCTTCTACAAACATTTTCACGACTTGTGATCCGATAAACTTAGCTCATTGGTGCCCCCTACATATAAATATAAAACAAAGTATTACATATTGACTCTTACAACATACTTCAAGTGGAATGACTATATAAAATCCATAGCTAAATCCGCTGCTAAGAAAGTCGGTTCTCTGTGTATGGCCAGGAAGTTTTTCCCGTCTGAAACAATCCTGCACATATATAAATCTATCATTCGCCCGTGCATTGAATACTGTTGCCATATCTGGTCGGGTGCTCCTGGTATCCACCTAGGAGTCCTTGACAAAATTCAACGGGGAATCTGTAATATGATCGATCCCGACTTGGCAGTTCAGATACCAATATTTTCATGGCTCCTGTTCCGATGAACTTAGCTCACTGGTGCCCCCTATATATGAATTTACACAAGCTACAAGATTAGCAAGATATGTCCTACCCTTTTACTGTGAAACCAATAAAATGTAAACGCAAATTCTACTCAAGTAGCTTCTTTTCTCTCACTTTCCGCCTGTGGAATTCCCTTCCATTTACTTTCTGCCACAACAGCTGAAATCTCCAAGAATTTAGATGTAAAGTCAATAGTCATCTCCTATCGCGCTAATTTTCATCATCATCATCTCTCTCTCTCTCTCTCTCTCTCTCTCTCTCTCTCTCTCTCTCTCTCTCAAGGCTCTATTCTAGGTCCTACGCTTTTCCTTATCTATATTAACGATTTCCCCGATGTAATAAGATCCCAAGTAGGCATATACGCTGACGACACTACTATTTACTCTCACCCCGATCAAAAATCTGCCGAGGCTGACAAAGCAAGCATCGCCGCCGAGCTTGAAAAGGATCTCTAATCAGTGGTGGGCTGGGGTAAAAAATAGCTTGTGAATTTTAATGCCTCTAAAACGAGGTTACTATGTATCAACCATCACAGACAATCGCTCCTACTCCCCATTAGCACGGATCGGTCAAGTCTCCTTGAATGTAAAACACTACGACTCCTAGGGTTAACTCTCACAACAGAACTCAAACAGAATGACTATATTGAATCCATAGCTAAATCTGCTGTTTAGAAGGTCGATTCTCTGTGCAGGGCCACGATGTTTTTCTCGGCTGAAACAAGCCTGCACATATACAAATCTACCATTCACCCATGCATTTAATACTACTGCTATGTCTGGTCAGGTGCTCCTGCTATCCACCTAGGTCTCCTCGACCAAATTCAACAGAGATTCTGTAATGTGATTGATCCCAACTTGGCAGCTCAGATGCAGTCACTTTCTTACCGGCGCAATGTGGTTTCCTTGTGTCTCTTCTCCAAATACTTTCACGGCTTCTGCTCCGATGAACTTAGCTCACTGGTGCCCCCTATATACGAATTTACTCGAGCAACAAGATTAGCAACGAGGTCCCACCCTTTTATTGTGAAACTAATAAGATGTAAACGCAATTTCTACTCCAGCATCTTCTTTTCTCTCACTTCCCGCCTGTGGAATTCCTTTCCATTTACTTGCTTCCTCGACAGCTACAATCTCCAAGAATTTAAATGTAAAGTCAATGGTCATCTCCTATCTCACTAACTTGCATCCTCTCTCTCACGCTCTCATCTCATTTCTGCAGTCTTCTTATCCCTCTCCTACCTGCTTTTTGACACACCCTTTATTCTGTCACAAAAGGCATATATAAAATTAAACACCAGAACTGTTCCTCACAATACATTAGAAAATCACGCAAGAAATAAAAAAAAATATCTATGAACACAAAAGAAAACTCGTACATAACAATTTATTAAACTACACTATTCATACAAAGAAACAAATTCAGCCAATTTTGAGCCAAAAAATGCCACACCTATCAATAGAGAAAGTAATTTACTCAGAAAGAAAAATTTTCGAGAGTGTCTCCACCGATCCTATGAAAATATAAATCTACGCCCAGGTTTCTTTCCAATTTTCTTTTTCCTGAAATAATTCGTATATGATGTGTACCTCTGATTGTCATTCCTTGTACTTATACAGAGGCTTGCATGGTCTCGTGATTCTGAGAGCAATGCCAAACTCCTGATAGGTCTACCCTTGGCAGCAAGGTCAAACACGAAAGAACAAACTAAGCGAGACCAATCTTAAAGACTCCTAACGGCAGACTATTACAACTGATCTCAGCAGATGAAGAGGGCTACGCATAACGGACATGCTACAGAAGGCGCTCTTCGAAATTATAACAGATTCAGTGGTAGTCTGTTACTGTTTCACAACTGGATTCTGCATGTCTTATTCCATATATACCGCAGCTTAAGGTCATAAAATCAAGTGTGTAGGTCAATTCCTGGCAAGTGGAGGTTCACCTAAAACAGATTCACTTTATTGCCACTTTCTTCTATGCTAATTTTTGTTCACCTCCAACTAAACATTGCAACTCGGCTAAGTCATAAACTGTAATTGTAAAACATGAAATAAGCTTTCAAGTAAATACATATTTTCTTTATGCATTACAGTAAATATTTATTTACGAAAATATACTGTTGGTAATAATCTTTTGAAAAATAAATATATTACTGGTAATATATATATATATATATATATATATATATATACTAGCAGTATAGCGCGGCGTTGTTCGAGTGTAATGAAAGCTTATATATATATATATATATATATATATATATATATATATATACACTAGCGGCCATAATTATTAGGTCACTCCCAGTGTTTTAAAAAATGATGTATTTCATACTATTTTTTAGTATTTATTGCCAAGTGAATAATTCTAAATGAAAATAGAATGGTTCTTTTGTTAATACTGCACAATAACATGTGCATCAAATGCATTTATAAATATTTAATAATTACCTACATTGCAGTTTCATCAATAAAAGGATGAAGAAAATTTAGGGTGATTCGAATGAGTTCATCTTTACTTCATTGCCTTGTAAAATTTTGCAAATAATAATAACAAAAGAACCACTCTCTTTTCATTTAGAATTATCCACTTAAAGATAGTATGAAATACATGATTTCTTTTCAAAAACATGGGTGGCCTAATAATTATGGCCGACAGTGCATATATATATATATATATATATATATATATATATATATATATATTAAAGATTGCTGTTAATATTTCATATATCCTTTTTTTACAAAAAATTATTGCTGGCAATATTTTATTTATTTATTTATTTATTTATTTATTACGAGAATATATAGCTGGTATATCTTTGTTTATTTATTTTATACAAAAATATATCGATGGTAATTTTTTACTATGAAAATGTATTGCTAGTTTTGGGGTAATTCTTTGTCCATATCTACGACACTAACATCTTCTACCACTTCGGGTCAGGGAGGAACTTGAAACAACAGAAATTAAGAGGTATTTCAATGCATATCAAAACCTTCTGATCAGTGTCCCTACAGCCGGATAAAGTTTATCGTCATAACGAGGAAATTTTAGTGACAGTCTGATCTTGTTCTGCCTTGATTAAAAGATTTTTACTATGAAAATGTATTGCTAGTACTTTTTACTATGGAAAAGAATTGCTAGTATTTTTTACTACAAATATGTATTTTTATACATTTATGGGATTTTGACCTCAGTTTTGGGGTAAACTATTTTCCCATAGCTAAGTCTCTAACCCGCACTAACAGATCGGGTCAAATTGTACCTGCGAATAAGAGCAATTTAGATGTGATTCCAAAACCTAACGAATAGAATCTCTGCTGCCAGATGAAGTTTATCGTCATAACGAGGAAATTTTAGTGACAGTCTGATCTTGTTTTGCCTTGATTAAAAGAGTTCGCCGACGATGTCATCATTATGAAAAAGGTATCTATGTACGAATGATCTTTTTACGACATTTTATATTGATTAGGTATCATATAAGAAAAGATGACGTTGCACACAATTTGCTTCTTCGTGTGGCAAAAGAAAAAAAAAACTCTTATTTTAATACACGCAAGAGATTTATTATTTAAGAAATCTGTCCAGCCATTTTTTATTTGCCTATTTTTAACTTCATTTAGCAAATGCTTTTAACTTTCATTTGTTTCTTCTTCTTTCTACAACAAAACATTTTCTCTTTCCTGAAAGTCAGACGCTTAAAAAAAAGGAAAGAATAAAATTGAAAGAGAGAAAGTGAATGCAGATGGCTGGTATATTGTATTCATCAGCTCCACGTCAATAAGGGTCCATCTTTCATGATGTCTATCCAAAGCAAACAGGCTCGTTCTGACCGGGCGATTGGATTCTCTTCCAGCAAAATCGATTCTTTGCACGAAGAGGCGTCGATTTACATTCACTTACCGACATTTAAAGCTTTGTCAAACGACTGGGAGAACGGTCGGTGGCAAAAGTGCACAGCAGGACGTGACCAAACAGGTCCTTGCCGCTCTACAAAATGAATTTCTCCTTGCAGAGAGTCGATGCATTTTATTTCGTTCGTGAAACTCAAGGTTATCGATTAGGAAGAGAAGTAGAAAATGAAAAATATTAGACATTTTATATGTTTAGATAGATAGATAGATAGATAGATAGATAGATAGATAATGAAAGGACTGAGATAGATAGATAGATAGATAGATAGATAGATAGATAGATAGATAGATAGATAGATAGATATATAGATAGATAGATATGAACAGATAAATCGAAATAGATAGATAGATAGATAGATAGATAGATAGATAATGAAAAGACTGAGATAGATAGATAGATAGATAGATAGATAGATAGATAGATAGATAGATATGAACAGACTCAAATAGATAGATAGATAGATAGATAGATAGATAGATAGATATGATAGATAATGAGATAGATAGATAGATAGATAGATAGATAGATAGATAGATAGATAGATAGATAGATAGAGATAGATAGATAGATAATGAAAAGACTGAGATAGATAGATAGATAGATAGATAGATAGATAGATAGAGATAGATAGATAGATAGATAGATAATGAAAAGACTAGAGATAGATAGATAGATAGATAGATAGATAGATAGATAGATAGATAGATAATGAAAAGACTGAGATAGATAGATAGATAGATAGATAGATAGATAGATAGATAGATAGATAGATAGATAGATATGCAGGTGTCATTAAAAATCACACACAATGTGTGATGGTCAAGTTTTTTATGTAATTTTAATTTGATCTTATGATTTTTTCTTCTGTGGACATAATTTATTTAAAATTTGTCCAAATATTTTGTTTATCCGAGCGCTTTCGGTTATAATTATAGCCATTTTTGACGATGAATGTTATATTACATGTAACAGAATGCTTAAACGTCCTTGTGGAGACAGTTTTTAACGTGGGGAACCTGAGCGCCTACGCTCAGGCTATTGGTCAAAGATTACCCAGCCCCCGCTTATGCGGTAACTGGATACAAAGCTGGTCTTAGCTGGTCATAGCTTGTCAAAGCTGGTCATTTCTTCCGGCGAGCAGGTAGTGAGTATCTGAGAACAGATACTACACTTTGATCTCGTCTCAAAGACCGGGAAATACAGACCGATGATAGTTGAGGAAATACGACACGAGGTCATTTTAATCCGATGTACTCTTTCACTTTGAACCCGTCTTGAAACCGGTAAAATAGTCTGATTATTGATTTACTTCCAAACCCAGTGAAAGGAATATGACACGAGGTCATTTTAATATGATGTGCTTTTTCGTGGTAACAGATACTACACCTTGATCCCGTTTTAAAGACCGGTAAAAATACTGACTGATCAAGTATTTACTCCCAACCTCACAGTGAAAAGAATGTGACTCGATATCATTTTAATTTGATCTGTTCTTTCACGTGAACAGATGCTACACTTTCATCCCGTTTCCAAGACCAGAAAATAGGGAATGATCAGGGAATTACTCCCAACCCCACAAAGGAGTTGACACTAGGTCATTTTAATATGATGTGCTTATTCGCATGAACAAATACTACACTTTGATCTCCACCACGTAAGCAGGGAAAAGGGATCTGATCCGAGACAAATAACCAATCCATGCGTAAATACACCCGGCAGAAACAATAATCCTCATCGTCAGTTATCTTTGAATAGTTCGACAGTTTGTTATCTTTATTGTAGACGGAATCGATGACCTCACTGGTCAATAGACGGCGTCAGACAGTCTGTAAGGCCATGTGTTTTTCGTTTGAAAGATAACCTGAGAGTTAAGTTCGTGAAAGTATGGGACTTGAATATGTAGCAACATCACCAAATTTTGTTTAGACTTGGACATTAGAGTCTGACTATTTTGCATCACGTGCTAACAAAGAATGCCACTCCGATGACCCCGATCGATCATTGTCTTTCGTAATTACTTTATTGCGAGAGAATCCCAAGAAGGCAGGCGCGTCTAACATGATTAAAACTTGGATTTGGCAAAGAGAATGACAAAAGAAATGGAAGAAGTAATAGTTTCTTTGCCTAGAATTTCTCTTGGAGATTTAATCTTTACATATATATATATAGTCTGTGAACATCGAGGTTTAGAATTAAGACAGGCTAGATAGAATCGAACCGACAACATTTGTATCAATATGTGAAAATAAAAAGATGTCGGTTTTCTGACAGCAAAGCTTCGAAATAATTACCTTGATAAAACTAAATGAGAACATTATTCATTTAAGTAACAATTGTTAAGATAGGGCTTGTCATATATATATATATATATATAGATATATATATATATATATACACCGGAAACAAAAGTTAGATATTTTCACAAATCCACTGATAATAATAAATTACAAGCAAATTACAAAACACTCTCACTCTCTCTCTCTCTCTTTCTCTCTCTCTCTCTCTCTATATATATATATATATATATATATTAGTGAATTTGGGCAGTAGACTTTCTTTTAAATATACATAAATATATATATATATATATATATATATATATATGCAAATTAATAAGAAGAAAGAAAATAATTTTAACGTTCAAAACATTAATTTAAAAAGTGCTCAATATAAAAAACGAGCAATGAATATTTATTATTAATTATTACTTTAGAACGTGTACAAACTACAAACATCTACTAATTTTGTTTCGACATTGAAAGAACAATGTCACATCAGGTAGTTATTAATGACGGAAATAAACGTATATATATATATATATATATATATATATATATATATATATTTACTAGCAGTATAGCTCGGCGTTGCTCGAATGTAATAAAAGCTTTAAAACTAATCCATGGTCCTGGAGCTCAAACTCTTCGGACATTGGCACGAAAGACTAAAAAGCAATAGTTGTTTCCAGTTAAAGCGAAACCGTAGACTGAAAGAAAACTGAATGGATGTAAGTCAAATTTTGAATTCCTTGTATTGATATCAATTAAGTTTTTTCGTCGTAAACTGAATTTTGAAGGTAAATTAGTCCTCTGAGTAAATGGTATCATGGCTAAGATTAAGAACTACAATTATACCTACTTAGAGCCAAACCCGAAGCAAAAACTAAAATAAAAGGGCTGAAAAAATACAGACATACAGGCAGATAAACAGGCACACACACAAACATCTTCCATTATATATATATATATTATCGATTTTCTGCAACCTTGAAACTTCTGAATATCGTTTCTTATGTCTTTGTCTATGAGCGTATTAAATTTGATTAAAATCGGACCACTCCTTCTATAACCCGATTTTTTCGATTATCGAATTTCGGTCTTTATCGGGTGTACCTCGACACAAAACCTAGCTAAGAACACTCGCAGACGCTTATAGTACAACTGTGTAAATCTTCAAGAAAATCGGTTCAGCCATTTCGGAATCTATAGGTAACGGACACACACACACAGACACACACACACACACACACACACACACACACACACACACAAACAAAGTTCCATTTATAAATAAGTTTATATATATATATATATATTTAAAAAATGCATATTATCCTTTGTGTTAGGCACAACACGGATTTTCATGCAATATGCAATCATCAAGACTGTGATGAAAGATGCCGTTCTCAAACTCAAAATGAAAAATTAAATTAAAATTAAAACAACCACTTTTTGATATTTGTTTTAAATTAATGTCGAAAGGTAACAAATAGTTTGTAGAAATGTTGCTGATAAAGTTCTGTATTGTTTTGAACATGAAGGAGAGTAATTTGAACATCCTAATTAGTCAACTATGTTAATTATTTAACCATAACTAATCATCTTGGTTTTAGCTGACAATACTTCAAAAGGTAACCAGAGTACTGAGATACAGGAAAATCTTATTGGAAACAATGAAATGAGTGATGGACTGCTATGTGATATCTGTCCGTCTGTATGGGGGCTAAAGTTGAACGTTAAGATTTGTTGAACTAAGAAAGTCTCTTGACGACGAAAATTTTGAAACTCTTCTGCTATTCTCAGCTATTGGATAACCCTCCCAAGATTTTAAAACGGGATCAAGGTGTAGTATCTGTTACCACGAAAAAGCACATCATATTAAAATGACCTCGTTTCGAAAGATTTAAATTTGGCCAAGCAGTTACTTCCCCACTACTAACCCAAGGGTCAGGCCACATGCACCCCCTCCACTACCAATGAGAAATTACTACTAAATTCCTTCCCTCAGCCCAACCCAATGAAAACCAATACATCCCAACCCCTCCCTTTACCTAAGCTGGCTCTGGGTTTAGAATTACGTCTGGGCTTAGAATAATTTCCTCAGTCTCTGCTTATAAGTGGTCGAAGAATGCATGCCTTAAAATGATATGTTGAAAATGGCTATTTCCTCACTAAGTTTTATCTGAATTTACAGGTTTATATATATATATATATATATATATATATATATATATATATATATAAACTTGTCGTTATACTCGTTTCGAAAAACCCTCCGAGTACATACGCGGAAGGAAAAAATAGTAATAAAAAAGAACGAGTAAAATCTTGAACATCAGTCAAAGTACGTAGCCCAAAGAAAAAAAACCGAGAAGGGTAACCTAAAACAAAAAGCGCTCAATACGCAAGTAGAGCAAATAACTAACCTAGAGAGCCAATTAGTTGAATGATTATCGATTTTCTGCACTCTTGTAAGAACTGCATCCTGAAACATTTTGATCCATTTGAAGAAAATTGCTTTTGCTCTTCCTTCGGCTTTTGGTTTAAATTATTCCTGTGAGCAAATTTTCTCCCACATGAAAGTAGTGTAAAGTCCACAACAAAGTTGCCCAATACATGAACATTTAGAAAATTGTGTAAAACTCAAAGTAACAAGACCATGAAAAGGCAAGGCTCTCATTAATAATAAAAGCTTTTAAACTGTTTATTTCTATTAATGTGGTTTATATATTATTTTATACGGAAATTAACGAAAATTAACGAAACTAGTTATAAAGTTTTCTCGATTTCCTTTCATTGATGTCTACAGCGTGCGGCATATATATCTCCCTTTTTTATTTATTAGCTTTTATTGAACAAAAATAAATAAGAGTAAAAATGATTCATAAGTATAGTCACCTAAAAGCAACATTTTTTTTTATTTTTTTTTAATGATCGTTTCATTCCAAGCAAGGCAGTACTGCCTCTGATACGCAGGGTGGGGTTACATGAGAGGAGCAAGAAGACTGAAAAAAAAAAGAAAAAAACATCGGTAGAGGGCATGTTGAAGTAAACTTAAGAGAGAAAGAGGTAGCAAGAAGATGGAAGATAGAAATTGACGTTGCATTTAAACTTTTGGATATTGTATCTATCATGGAAGCAAGAGTGAAGAAGGGAGTTCCACAGGCGGGAAGTGCGAGAAAAGAAATAACTAGGTAAGTGACAGTTACATTTGCCTATTTTAACGATAAAAGGGTGGGACCTAGCTGCCAATCTAGTTTCGCGAGTAAATTTATGGGGGTAAAGCACCAGGGAATGACACTCATCAGAGTAGAAGCCGTGAAAATAGTTTTAGAAAAGACAGAGCGAAGACACATTATGTTATGGTTAACAAACGATTTATGCTTCAAAACGCTTTCTTCCATGTTCAATACAATGCTGAACCCAATCAGTAACACTTCTAGAAACCATTTGACATTTCTCTGCTAATTTCAGGAAAATTATCAGGAAGTGCTTGTTCTAATTAAAGAATTGTTTTCGGCTTGAACCAGTAAAAAAATATTTTTCGGTACAGCCCACAAGAAAAATTATGGTGATCGTGATAGCCACGTCATCCTACTCACCTCAACTCGAAATTATGATTTAAACCAATCAGCAACACTTCTAGAAACCATTTGACATTTCTATATTAATGCCATGAAAATTATCAGGAAGTGCTTGTTTTAATTAAAGAATTGTTTTCGGTTTAAGCCAGTAAAAAAAGATTTTTCAGTGCAGCCCACAAGAAAAATTCCGGTGATCGTGATGACCATTTAATTACGCCACGTTGTCCTATCCCCCTCAGCTCGAAATTATGATTTAAACCATTCTCGAATGTGCATGACATGGTGGATCGGTGAGCCATTCTGTTGATTCAAATCGATTCAGTTGAAAATTATAAAAAATAAATAAAAAAAGAGGCTTTACGTTTGCCGCACTAATAAAAAGAAAGTGTCTCCCACACCTAAAATGAGAGTTAATTTAGACGCACATGACCGGAGACAGAAAAACGGTGACACAGACAAAGAATACCACAAATTTATATTTAGGAAGTTTGCTCTCTCAGACAAACATGGAGAGCAGCAGTAGGCAAGCCCCTGCCCGAGGGCCACATCCGGCCCTCGAGTGAATCTTGTCCGGCCCGCTACCTCACTTTGGACACGATATAAATATAGGTAAATATCGGTAAACCAAACGAAAAGTGACAGTTGATAGTCTGAATATATTGCGTCGAAATTTTTTTTAAAAATTTCTTTTTACCCGAAGAATGTGTTTTACTTTTATTTTTATTTGTAGGATCGCCAAACTTAGCGTATGGTCTCACTTTTAATTTTTCTGTGAAACTGCTTTCGTTAGCAGGCACTTTTAAATGAACCTAAACTTATTTATAAATGGAACTTTGTCTGTGTGTGTGTGTGTGTGTGTGTGTGTGTGTGTGTGTGTGTGTGTGTGTGTGTGTGTCCGATACCTATGGACTCCGAAACGGCTGAACCGATTTTCTTGAAAATTTACACAGTTGTACTATAAGCATCTGCAAGTGTTCTTAGCTAGGTTTGTGTCAAGGTACCCCCAATAAATATCGAAAATCGATAATCGAAAAAATCGGGTTATAGAAGGAGTGGTCCGATTTTAATCAAATTTCATACACTCATAGACAAAGACATAAGAAACGACATTCAGAAGTTTCAAGATTGCAGTTCTTACAATAGTGCAGAAAATTGATTATATATATATATATATATATATATATATATATAAGGCAAGATGTTTGTGTGTGTGTCTGTTTATCTGCCTGTATGTCTGTATTTTTTTTTAGCCCTTTTATTTTAGTTTTTGCTTCGGGTTTGGCTCTAAGTAGGTATAGTTGTATTTCTTAGTCTCAGCCATGATACCATTTACTCAGAGGACTTATTTAGCCTTCAAAATTCAGTTTGCGACAAAAAACATTTATTTGATATCGATACCAGAAAATCAAAATTTGACTTACATCCATTCATTTTTCTTTCAGTCTACGGTTTCGCTTTAACTGGAAACAACTATTGCTTTTTAGTCTTTCGTACCAACGTCCAAAGAGTCTGAGCTCCAGGACCATGGATTAGTTTTAACGCTTTCATTACACCCGAGCAACGCTGGGCTATACTGCTGGTATAAAATAGTGTTTTTAACCGATTTTAATGGAAATTTTCAATACTGATTTATGAAGCATCTATTTTTAAGATGTAATATTTTTTTTAACAAAATTCCCGTCAGATATTAAATTATACTGAATTTCTTCAAACACATAGAAAATTTATTCACATATTTAATAACATGGTTCTTCTCCATGACACTGAAGCCATAGCTGTTTGGCCCTCCTCAATGTCTCTCCATAGTTTTTGACCCTTACTCTCCAAAAAATTGCCGACCCCTGATGTAGAGCGTTCCATATTCTTACGATACTTCATTATTTTGACCTTTTGCTAAATTTTTCTAAGGTATATCCGCTTCTAAGCTTCCTAGGCGGTGCAGGTGAAGTCTAACTGTTTCATCGGAAACATTGAACTGTCATGCAAGTTCACCACACGTTAGACTACTGTCCTCTTCAATGCCGCCTTCAGGACTCCGTCATTCAAGACCTGTGGTCGTCCACTGCGAGGCACATCATGAAGAGACAAATCTCCCGACTTGAATTTTCGAAACCAACGCCTTGCAGTACGTTCATCCAAAACACTATCCCCAAACGCTTGACATATGCGGCGACTTGATGCAGCTGCTGATAAGCCCACTTTGAAGTGGTAAAGCAAACAGCCCCGAACGAGATCTCTAGACACTTCCCTCCTTCTCACAGCTGCCCAGCTTATAAATGATGGCCGGGCATTGTGCGCATATTTTTTATAACGTCTGATGTTCCTACTTTCGGCTGTCTGAACTTGAAAACAATTGCTACACTCATTTCGTATATATTTCAATGACTAATCAAAAAACGGACAGAACTTTTTTGGGTTACCTTGAAAGATCTTTCACACTTTCCTTGATCACGTATACGTAGTTATATGGTGTTGTTTTTCTCTTCTGACTGATGGATCCAGTTTGTTTCTTTGCCTTGATGACACGACAAGCAGTTGAAAGCTTAAAACCAGCAATATCTGCGACCCCTCTATAAGGCTTGCAAGTGTGTTCGTGCAGAGTTACAATTTTCGTACACTTCCTTAGAGAAACGTACATCTCAGACAACTGGGGCAACTAATCGACAGTCAAGAAAATAGTGCCTGGGCGAGATAAAAATCTGATGCAATCATGGATGACGCAATAGTTTTCAAAGTGAAACAAATTTCATCATTCATCCCGAAAATAGATTCATATTACTGCACACCACTACAAACATCTTAATCTGAGGAAAAACTAGAAACACATTATATATATATATATATCTATATGGTGAAAGAAAAGATACTGAAGCAGTTGTTTCAGTTAATTTGCACAAGGGTGTATTTGTCGGGAGTTCAGGCCGCTGGAAAAATGTGTGCCATCAAAAAAAATAAATAAATAAATGAATGTTTCGTCAGAAACCATGACCTGGATTCGATCCCATTTTTGTCTATATTCTATGCTTTCCATTCCAATTTCGCCACCTGCCGTAGGAATGCGCGACTCGCTGACCCTCCATTAGCGGCGAAGTATATCTGTTTTATCAAATTATGACTGACGCCAATCTCATCAAGACAAACCCACCTCGAATAACCACCACCCCAGTGGGTTGGACGTCCTTCATCCCGCATCCTGTCGACACTAACAGGTGACTTTTGTCGTGAAACGGTCATAGCTTCCACTCCTTGTTTCTGTCGTTCTCTTCATATTCTTTCTTTCTTTCTTTCTGTCTTTCTTCCTGACTAGTTTGTGCATACCTCACACAGAGATTTATCATGGCAGACTATCTATCTATCTATCTATCTATCTATCTATCTATCTATCTATCTATCTATCTATCTATCTATCTATCTATCTATCTATCTATCTCAGTCTGTTCATATCTATCTATCTCAGTCTGTTCATATCTATCTATCTCAGTCTGTTCTATCTATCTATCTATCTATCTATCTATCTATCTATCTATCTATCTATCTCAGTCTGTTCATATCTATCTATCTCAGTCTGTTCATATCTATCTATCTATCTATCTATCTATCTATCTATCTATCTATCTATCTATCTATCTATCTATTTCAGTCTTCTTATCTATCTATCTATCTATCTATCTCAGTCTTCTTATCTATCTATCTATCTATCTCAGTCTTCTTATCTATCTATCTATCTATCTATCTATCTATCTATCTATCTATCTATCTATCTATCTGTCTGTTCATATCTATCTATCTATCTATCTATCTATCTATCTATCTCATGTTCTATCATATCTATCTATCTATCTATCTATCTATCTATGTCTTCTCATATCTATCTATCTATCTATCTATCTATCTATCTATTTCAGTTCTTATATCTATCTATCTATCTATCTATCTCTATCTCAGTCTTCTTATCTATCTATCTATCTATCTCAGTCTTCTTATCTATCTATCTATCTATCTATCTATCTATCTATCTATCTATCTATCTATCTATCTATCTCTCAGTCTGTTCATATCATATCTATCTATCTATCTATCTATCTATCTATCTATCTATCTATCTCAGTGTTTTCATTATATATATATAATGAAATTGTTTAAATCTGACATATTTTGAATTTATTTGTTTCGACGTCATTTTTCATGCTGACTTTTATTTGATACCTGATCTGTTTCTATTCTTAGATGCAAATAAAATATATGCTTCGGCTATAATTTTTGTTCATTATCAAGAATAAATTTTGTTTTACTTGTGAATAAATATGCGTAAAGCGTAATACATAATAGCATCATCCACATGCAAAAGAAGATTAAAAATAATGGAGGAATTACTAATAAAAGAGGAGAAATCCTACACTTAATAAAACATCAATGATGAGCAAGTTAACAACGTGCTTACAGTGTCTGTAACTTAAAATACACCATGCTCTATATTCATGAACTTTACACTTGTTTATTTGCAAGTAAAACAAAATTAACCACTCTCTCACCGGCGTGATGTGGCTTCCCTGTGTCTCTTCTACAAGTACTTTCATGGCTTCTGCTCCGATGAACTTAGAGCACTGGTGCCGCCTAAGCAGGAATTTACATGAGATACTAGATTAGCAACGAGGTCCCACCCTTATACAGTTAAACAGATAAGATGTAACCGTAAATTCTACTCCAACAGCTTTTTTTCTCGCGCTTCCCGCCTGTGGAACTCCCTTCCACAAGTCTGTTTTCCCGACAGTTACAATCTCCAGGTGTTTAAATGTAAGGTCAATAGACACCTCCGATGACACTAACTCCCAACTATTCTCAGAACACTCTCATCTACCCAACCCTCATTCTCGGTATCCTTACCCGCCTATCACCCACCCTCTGACAGTTCCTATATTTAATCATCCTTTCTCCATTCTATGTAACCCCATGCGCAGTAGTGGCATTGACATACCTTGCTCGGGGTGAAACACTTACAAAAAAAAAATTCTTGATAATGGCTAAAAATATAGCCGAAAGCGCTCGAAAATCCAAACACTTTGGAGAATTCTTATATAATTTGAGTTTCGAAAAGAAAAAAATTATATGAACACATGAAAAACTGTGACTGGCGTGTGTATACACTGCTTAGATACAACACGTTAAAATTTCTCTTCTCTGATTCTATGCGTCGATGACTTAGGGAGTAGCGACTCCTACTGACACCAAATCGGTCGAGTTTCGATCCCGGCCAGAAGCAAGTGGATGCGTCTAGCCACACTGATGAGCTGTGATACAGCGAAACAGGCTTGTATGTGGATGACTAATATATATATATTAATCGTATCACCCCCAGTAAGGCGGTAACGCCACTGATGTGCAGGGAGCTACATAAGAGTAAAAAGATTAGATTGAAGAGGGGGTAAAGAGAAAGTCGAAACAGTTAGAAAGGAGCAAGAGGAGGATGGGAATACAGGTGTGATGACAGTTGCAAAAGTGGAGAGATAGGAAAGGATATAAGGGGTGGTGAAAGAACTAGAGTCAAGTGGTTAAGAGATGAGTATTGACATTGCATTTAAATTCCTGGAGGTGGTAGCCGTCTGGAAAGCAAGAATATGGAAGCGAGTTCCACAGGCGGGAAGTGCGAGAAAAGAAGCTGCAGGAATAGAATTGTCGTCTGCATTTGGTTGATCTAACAGTGAATGGTTGAGACCCAGATGCCAGTCTGGTTGCACGAGTAAAAAAACTAATTGTAATAACTTGTCTGTCATTCATATATATATATATATATATATATATATATATATATATATATAGCAACTAATGAGCCAGACGAACCTACCTAGGTTTCTCCTAAACAGATCGTTAGGAGAAAGCTGAAAGAGGAAAAGAAAAAACGACTTGTAATTAGGTAATCAAGACAACCCACGTGAAAAAGGAAACCAACGGAACTACATAACACAAGGGAGGGGGAGGTTAACAATTTCTCTTCCGTATGGACTTTTAAGCAGGAAATAAATAAGGACCCAATATTGAAATGGGAGATACAGAAGTCAGTCAGTTAAGTGCCATACGTGATACACGCTTGGGCGATCATGTCTCTTTCGAGACATGACTGACTGGGCAGAAGATTATTCCGCAGTAGGTTGCCATTGCTTTCTGCGGTAGACTGGTTGCCGACCAAGGCTATAGAACCCAGTCTGTCCTGCTATTTGACCCATAACTGGAAGGAAGAGACGGATTAATACCTTTCCCAAGGGTATTTGCGCGTAAGTGAATACAATGGATTCAACTGGAATCCGAACTCGGCTCTCCGGTTTCTCGTTCCATGCCGATATCCACTGTACCACAACGCACATACAGAAGAGATGTCCTAAATACAAAGCTGGCCAGGAGTTGTGTTGGTTATGTATTGAAGAGAAACTGGCTATTGCCTTGTATAAACAACCGACTAACTTACTGAATTCTAAAACTGAAATCCTGAATAAATGCAGGCATAGGAAGCCCTGGCAATTTGATTAGGCTAGTCTATCGTGGTATAGTGCCTTTTTGGTTTCGGCTTTCTCTTCTACCCCTACTCCTGAAAATTAAAAAGTAAATATTAAAGATAATAAAATTCTTAACCTCCCCACTCCCTTGTGTTATGTAGTTTCTTTGATTTTCTGGTCACGTGGGTTGTCTTGATTACCTAATTACATATCGTTTTTTCTTTTCCTCTTTAGCCAGCTTTCCCTGACGATGCATTTAGGAAAAACCTAGGTAGGTTCGTCTGGCTCATTAGGTGCTATTTAGTTTGCTCTACCTTTGTATTGAGCACTTTCTGTTAGATGATTACTCGTGTCGGGTTTTTTTCTTTGGGCTTCGTGCTGATTTTGGCTCGAACTCTTTTGACTGACCTTCATGCCCTAAGCTCTTTCTTTTTTTACAACCATTTTTTTCCTTTGTTCGGTAGTTTTCGAGAAAGGTTTTCACGACGAGTATAATTATAATCTCGTTTATATATATATATATATATATATATATATATATATATATATATATATATATATATGTTACTATCTGGATATATTCATCTCTCTATCTCATACTCTCCATATCTGTCCATACTCTCCATATCTGTCTCTACATTATTTATCTGTAAACCTAGTTTTCACATCCTTCCTGCGTTGTCTGACCTTTGACACGGGACGCCTTGAGACGACCCTTCACTCTGACTGTTGGGCATTAAACGCATCTTTAAATCAACTGACATTAGCCACTAATACAGGTTTCAAGAATTTGATGAAAAGACCTGTGCTTCTCGTCAAGATGTCTTGCCTGTTTCAGACTATCAGGAATAGGATACAATGTCGTGTTTAATGGAATTGTTGCGAAGCTCGAATCCTAAAAACTGGAATTAAATTTTGCGTTTTCAACTAATCAAAATTTATTCCATTTTAACTGAATTCGAAAATACGAATTAATAAAAATAATTTTGAAACATGATCAGAGAAAAGCACACTAACAATCTAAAATTATTTATAAATGGAACTTTGTGTGTGTGTGTGTGTGTGTGTGTGTGTGTGTGTGTGTGTGTGTGTGTGTGTGTGTGTCTGTCTGTGTGTCTGTGTGTGTCTCTGTGTGTGTGTGTCTGTGTGTGTGTGTGTGCGTCTGTGTGTGTGTGTCTGAGTGTGTGTGTCTGTGTGTCTGTGTGTGTGTGTGTGTCTGTGTGTGTGTGTGTGTCCGTTACCTATAGACTCCGAAACGGCTGAACCGATGTTCTTGAAAATTTGCACAGTTGTACTTTAAGCGTCTGCGAGTGTTCTTAGCTATGTTTTGTGTCGAGGTACCCCCGATAAATATCGAAAATCGATAATCGAAAAAATCGTGTTATAGAAGGAGTGATCCGATTTTAATCAAATTTGATACACTAATAGACAAAGACATAAGAAACGATATTCAGAAATGTTTAAGGATACAGTTCTTACAATAGTACAGAAAATCGATAATCATTCAACTAATTGGCTCTCTAGGTTAGTTATTTGCTCTACTTGCGTATTGAGCGCTTTTTGTTTTAGGTTACCCTTCTCGGTTTTTTTTTTCTTTGGGCTACGTACTTTGACTGATGTTCAAGTGCTTTACTCGTTCTTTTTTATTACTATTTTCTCCTTCCGCGTATGTACTCGGAGAGTTTTTCGAAACGAGTATAACGACAAGTTTATATATATATATATATATAAACCTGTAAATTCAGATAAAACTTAGTGAGGAAATAGCCATTTTCAACATATCATTTTAAGGCATGCATTCTTCGACCACTTATAAGCAGAGACTGAGGAAATTATTCTAAGCCCAGACGTAATTCTAAACCCAGAGCCAGCTTAGGTAAAGGGAGGGGTTGGGATGTATTGGTTTTCATTGGGTTGGGCTGAGGGAAGGAATTTAGTAGTAATTTCTCCTTGGTAGTGGAGGGGGTGCATGTGGCCTGACCCTTGGGTTAGTGGTGGGGAAGTAACTGCTTGGCCAAATTTAAATATTTTTTAAATTTTTATTGGGACTAATTGGAGGCATAGAATAAGTATTGTAATTATTACTTATGTCTGTGCCAACACCTACTTATGATCTCCTTTCGTTTGTTTAGGAATATATTTTGGTTTTGAAATTTTAAAATTTTAATTTTTTTTCTGTCAATATATATATATATATATATATATATATATATATATATATATATATTGTGACGAGAATATCTATGGCAACCAAGAATAAGAGTTCTAAAAACGCTCATATCGCTGGCAAAAAACAGTAAGAAAAAAAAAACTTTGAAAAATTAAAAAGAAAACGCTCTTCAAAAGGAAGAAAATGGATTGTAACTAACGGACAGAAAGCTAAGTAAAAATAATCTTCTTTTGTAGAATATTGACTTCTACGTTAAAAAAAAAACTTTATTCCTTATGTGAACATTAATTCACTTGGATATCGAAATAACTATTGGAGATATTGCTCTCTATAAATTTATTTCTGATGTGAACATTAATACACTTGGATATAAAAAAAAACTGCCTGAGATATCGCTCTCTATATCTTTATTTCTTCATGTGAGCATTAATTTCCTTGGATATAAAAATAACTGTTTGAGATATATCTCTCTATTATTTTCTTATTAATAGTGAACATTAATTCACTTGAACATTGAATTTCAAAATATTTTCTTTTATTCCGTAATATCTCAGAGAAAAAGAAAAACTATCTTTACTCTTAAATACATTTCCCTCAAGTTACAAATTAAATTGTTTTGTTATTGTTACGATCGTCTTATCTTAACCGGTCATTTGAATAAATCGTCGCTACCTTTATTTTGGTGGGGTTTTTTTTTGGGGGGGGGGGGTTGTTAACCAAATTTTTATCTGAATCCATGTTTATTCCCGAACCTCATCCCTGGGCCAATCTGGGTATATAATATCCGACGTAAATATAATTTTTTTTATGACACAACAGTAGGGGTCATCCAAAAAATTTGGAGTATACTTCGAAGCTTAGCCCCGCTCGTAACAATATATATATATATATATATATATATATATTTGAGGTTGGTCAGTACTTAAATGGGCGACCGCTTGGGAATACCAGGTGCTGTAAGCGTATAGTGACGGATGTGCGTTGTGGTGCGGTGGATGTCGGCTTGGAAAGGGAAATCGGTGAGCCGAGTTCCAATCTCAGTCGAGCACTCTGCATTCACTTACGCACTAGTACCATTGGGAAAGGTATTGATCCGTCCCTTCCCTCCAGTTATGGGTTAAATAACTGAGGTCTGCTGTTCTTGTGATCTGTGGCAAACTTATGCACCGATTGTTTGTTATCAGCAGTTCCAAAAAGTGTAGATGGAGCTACACAAGCCTTCACCACTCTGAACAATTCTTTGTGTGGCAGTCTGAGTTAGACGCTCATACGTCGAAATCGACGGGAGAGTCCATTATATATATATATATATATATATATATATATATATACATACTACGGGCCATAAATATTAGGCCATCCCAGTGTTTTAAAAGGATTATATACTTCATGCTATTTTTAGTATTTATTGCCAAGTGAATAATTGTAAATGAAAATAGAATAATTCTTTTGTTAATACTGCACAATAACATATGGATTAAATGAGTTAATAAATATTTAATAATCACCCATATTGCATTTTCATCAATAAAAGAATGAAGAAAATTTAGGGTGATTCGGACGAGTTCATCTTTGCTTCCTTGCCTTGTAAAATTTTGCAAAGCAATCATGACAAAAGAACCATTCTATTTTCATTTAGAATTATCCACTTAAAAATAGTATGAAATACATAATTTCTTTTAAAAAACTGAGGTGGCTTAATAATTATGGCCAGTAGTGTATATATATATATATATATATATATATATATAACAAATCTACATGGTGCGATGAGTAAATTGTCGCTATTTGCCTTGTAAAATTTAGCAAATTAATAATAATAACAAAAGAACCCTTCTATTTTCATTTAGAATTATTCACTTGACAATAAATACTAAAAACTAGTATGAAATACATCTTTTTGTTAAACACTGGGTTGGCCTAATAATCATGGCCGGTAGTATATATATATATATATATATATATATATATATATATATATATGTAAGTGTTTGTGTATTGTTATGGAGTTTAGTGCCAAAATTGCTGCTTTTTCAGTAGTTTGCTGGTAGAAAGGCATTTTAGGCGAGCAGGATTTTGTCATAAAGTGCTCGATATTAAGGTGTGAATAGAGCGGTAATACAATTAATGTAGAAAAACTTGTCACTTAGATAAGTAGTATTATTTCAATCATCCTAACACCGAAATTTCGTGAGGGCATTATTCACTCTTCAGGGTCATTTCGTGTTTCTCAAAGTCGATATGACTAAAATATCACCGCTAAGCTAAGTGAAAAATTTATCCCTATTAACTATATATATATATATATATATAATATTATTTATTCATAAATTATAACATGGATATGGTACAATATCACTACAAAAGTAGCTATTCTGAATAACCACATCACTTGACAAGACAAAAAAGTGTCGAAAAAATAGCTACTTTTGTAGTGATATTGTAACATATCCATGTTATAATTTATGAATAAATAATATTATTAGCTCTGCTTTTGTATTGAGCACTTTTAAAAACAGTGTGTCTTTGGACAAGGAATATTATTCCAACAATACTTATATATATATATATATATATATATATATATATATATATATGCACCCACTTTTTATATATATCCCAATTTCCCATTTATATATGTATATATGCATATATCTAAACTTATTTATAAATGGAACTTTGTCTCTGTGTGTGTGCCTCTGTGTGTGTCCGTTACCTAACGACCCCGAAACGGCTGAACCGATTTTCTTGAAAATTTACACAGTTGTACTATAAACGTCTACGAGTTTTCTTAGCTAGGTTTTGTGTCGCGATACCCCCGATAAATATTGAAAATCGATAATCGAAAAAATCGGGTTATAGAAGGAGTGGTCCGATTTTAATCAAGTTTGATACACTCAAAGACAAAGACATAAGAAACGGTATTCAGAAGTTTCAAGGTTGCAGTTCTTACAATAGTGCAGAAAATCTATAATATATGAAGGCAAGATGTTTGTGTGTATGTCTGTTTATACACATACACACACACAGACAAAATTCCATTTATAAATAAGTTTAGCTATATATATACGTTAACGGCTATAATTATTAGGACAACCAATTTTTAAAAACAATGATGTATTTCATACAATTTTAGTATTTATTGCCAAGTGGATAATTCTAAATGAAAATAAAATGGTTCTTTTTCTATTATTACTTTGCAAAATTTTACAAGGCGTTTAGCGACAATTTACCCATCGCACCCCGTAGATAATATATATATATATATATATATATATATATATATAAATATATATATATATATATATATACATTAAATTTTAAAAACAGTGATGTATTTCATACTATTTTTAGTATTTATTGCCAAGTGGATAATTCTAAATAAAAAGCCACCCTCGAAAATCAGTTTCCCAACCTTAACCTAGAATTCAACAACACTTCTGCAACAAAAAAAACATATAAGAGATATTGTTAACACCAATGCGATTGCAACAACAAGAGGACAGAGGCAGGCATAGACAGAATAAACTGTGCAAATTGCCCAGTAGTCTATATTGGGGAAACATACAGAAACCTGAGTTCTTTTGGCTGTATTTATAAAAATCCACCAGCCTAACCTGTATAGACAAAAGGACAATTTTATCCGCTCATAACGCTTGTTGGAGGGGCTGTGGGTGTCTTTTTTCTTTTTATACTCTTGTGGAACTTACTATTTTCACTCTAATTTGAATTTTAATCGCTTGTAATTAAATTTTTTCTCTTTTAATCGCGTTCCAACTTCCCTCCTCAATCGTTATATTGACTGTGTCTCTGACTGTTTTCTAACAATTGTACCACGGGCTCCGGTGACGAAGAGGTAACAAATTAATCTCGATATAGCGCCGCTCATTCACATATTCCGTGGTGGAACTCAACTTTTACCCATAGGACGGTGCCTCCCTGAGCCACGACTACTATCAAACTAGCAACGATATACAACGATATACAAACGAGAAATTGTAGGAGGATTTGAAATAATTAAGTATTCAGCAAGTCACGTCTCTTCTTCATCTGGAATAGATAGATGTATAGAAGGACTGATATTACGTAACAGTTCAGTACAGCCTTCTTTGATACTTTAGTTTCAAGACATTTCTCTATCTGTGAGGAAATTGTCCAGCATTCACTCATGGTGGATAGGAAATTAAGAATCAAAAGCAAATTCTTCATTTTTACAAAAATTCATGTGTCGTGTGAAATCCTGGTTTTGCCAAATAAAAGAATTGACCATGTATTTAAAGAAAAAGTCGAAACCGGATTTCACGAGTAGATGTTAAATTGATTTTCTAACCAATAAAAACGATTTGCAAGACTTGAAAAGACTTAAAGATCCAGTGCGAAAAATCTAAATGACTATAAAAGGCTCCGGTCACTATCAGTCAGATGGGAGCAGCGAAACGACATACTAAAATGTAACGGGAGAAACTTCAAGTCAACCCGGACTCTTTCTCCTTCTTTCTTATGTGCTGATTCCTTTTACTTCTTCTTCTCCATTCAAAGACATTCCTACCAAACAAACGCTCGCACATACATACGCACGCATAAACTCTTTCCAAATTACTACTACGAACATTTCTACAACTCTTGATACCCTTAACTCATTACTTGTTTCTCATTGAACTTTAACTACTACCTATTCTTGTTATCTTATTCTTTTAATAAATTTCGATTTAGACATAAATAACGTATACCTTATTTCTCCACTTATCATCATATTCCAATCTACAAATATTCTAATGAAAACCTTCTGATGATGACAACAAATGAAATCCTAAGTTGAAGCGAGTTCGGTTATGTATGACACAAGGCCGAATCAATAAACATCACCCATCTCCTTATAGTTTCACACTCACATATAGACGGACAGATATGACTTCAGTTCTCTTTTCTTTGTTAGAGTGACTAAAAAACAAATTTCGAACGTTGATTGTTTGATACTCATAAATATATGACGGATTCAGTCAGTTAAATGCCATACGTGATACACGCTTGGGCGATCATGTCTCCAAAGAGACATGACTGACTGGGCAGAAGATTATCCTGCAGCAGGTTGCTATTGCTTTCTGCGGTAGACTGATTGCTACCCAAGGCTATAGAACCCAATCTGTTCTGTTATTTAACTCATAGCTGGAGGGAGAAGAGATAGATTATATTACATTATTATATTAATTATAATTAGTGGGGGGACAGTTAATTACTTCATAACAATATAAAACCGATCCCCCACTTTATTTCCAATAGAATTTTTTATTATGTCTCCAACTATTATATTCAGTCAGTCACTCAAGTGCCATACGTGATACACGTATGTCCTATTATTTAACCCATTTACTCAGAGGACTTATTTAGCCTTCAAAATTCAGTTTACAACGATAAAAACTTATTTGATATCGATACCAGGAAATCAAAATGTGACTTACATCCATTCATTCTTCTTTCAGTCTACGGTTTCGCTTTAACTGGAAACAACTATTGCTTTTTAGTCTTTCGTGCCAACGTCCAAAGAGTCTGAGCTCCAGGACCATGGATTAGTTTTAAAGCTTTCATTACACCCGAGCAACGCCGGGCTATACTGCTAGTAACTCTACAAATTCCTGTCTGATTTATATATTTGTATTTCTCTCCAAAACCTGTCCTCTCATCTATATGGACAAGTATGTGCGTTTTAGTGAACGAGAAATCATGGAGCCGAGTTTGAATTCTTTGCATTCACTTACGCGCGAATACCCTTGGGAAAGGTCTCTTCCCTCTAGTTAGGGGTTAAATAACAGGACAGGTCCATGAACAGAAAACAAAAAGCACTGGACGGCCGTTTCCTTTAATATTTGGGACTCATCAGCAGTTCGCATCCACCTACCAGAAATTGAAACCCATCCAGTCAGTCAGTCAGTTAAGTGCCATACATGGGTGATCATGCCTCGAAAGAGACATGACTGACTGGGCAGAAGATTATCCCGCAGTAGGTTGCCATTGCTTTCTGCGGTAGACTGGTTGCAAGCCAAGGCTATGGAACCCAATCTGTCCTGTTATTTGACTCATAGGTAAAGAAATCTATTATATTATTGCTTAGTAATTAGTGGGGGATCGGTTTCTTATTGTTATGAAGTAATAAACTGATCCCCCGCTTTATGACCAATATAAGCCTTAATCATTATTCCAACTATTATATTGAGTCAGTCACTTAAGTGCCATACGTGATACACGCTTGGGCGATCATGTCTCGAAAGAGATATGACTGACTGGGCAGAAGATTATCCCGCAGTAGGTTGCCATTGCTTCCTGCGGTAGACTGTTTGCCGACCAAGGCTATAGAACCCAATCTGTCCTGCTATTTAACCCATAACTGAAAGGAAGAGACGGATTAATATCTTTTCCAAGGGTATTTGCGCGTAAGTGAATACAATGGATTCAACTGGAATTCGAACTTGGCTCCCCGGCTTCTCGTTCCGAGCCGATATCCACTGTACCACAACGCACATCCCCATACAGTTACGTTATTAAGCAAACGTCATACCAACAGTATACCATGGACCCCTCTGACGAAGGGATAACGAATTAAACTCAATATAGCGCCGCTCATATGCAAAAAGAATAAAATAAAATTATACATAACATTAGGAAGAGACAACTGAAGTTTCTGGGTAACTGAAGGAGGAAAGAGGGTTTGGAGAATATAATCCTCACAGGATGGATAGACGGGAAAAAGAGACAGGCAAAAGCAATGCGAGACATACAGGTTTGAATTAAGATAGTGGATGGCAAAGAAGAGATTAGGAGAGATAGCAAGAGAACAAGTAGTACTAGCAACAAGAGATAGGGGTCAGTGTAGGTAATATTGCGACTAATGGCTGTAGTATGATTGTTCGAGATTATGTGATGAAAAGCAAATGAAATTAAGATGAAAGAAAGGCTAGTCAGAAATTAATAATAGACGACAATGCTTCATCTAATAAAATTCAAGATATTAATAATGGCTGCAGACTGTCGGTATTAGGTGTTGGGGTGAAATGCAACCAAAATTAATTGAATAATTGGGGGTCAAATATTTATAATGGCAAATCTTCCGAATTTAATTTGCATAATAGTGAAGGTAATTGTAAAGATATATACGGAAAGGAACTTACTTGAATATCGATATAGCTTTACTTTGCTGTAAGTATATATATATCCCATCTTCTAATAAATGTGTGTATGGGTATTACATATATAAAATATGTGGGGACGTGTTAAGACCAGGGAATACATCCACAGATTAATGTTCTTGGTAGAAAAAGAACAATTCGAAAAATATCTAAAAGAAATGAAAAGAAATTTAATTAGGAATAATGGCTTTTTTTCTCGTCTTTTTTACAGAGACTTTATTTATGATTCAAAGGGAGATCATTTTTATATTTTCGCCCTATCTGCCACGTGGATGTGCGTTTTGGTGCATGGATATCGGAGAGTCGAGTTCGAATTCCAGTAGAATTCCTCGCATTCACTTAAGCACAAATACCCTTCGGAAAGGTATTAATCCGTCTCTTTCCTCCAGTTATGGGGTAAATAATAGGACAGATTTGGTTCTATAGCCTTGGCTGGTAACCAGTCTACCGCAGAAAGCAATGGCAACCTACTTCGAGATAATCTTCTGCCCAGTCAGTCATGTCTCTTTCAGACAGGAATTTGTAGAGTTACTAGCAGTATAGCTCGGCGTTGCTCGGGTGTAATGAAAGCTTTAAAACTAATCCATGGTTCATCGACTCTTTGCACGTTAGCACGAAAGATTAAAAAGCAATAGTTGTTTCCAGTTAAAGCGAAACCGTAGACTGAAAGAAAAATGAATGGATGTAAGTCACATTTTGATTTCCTGGTATCGATATCAAATAAGTTTTTTCGTCGTAAACTGAATTTGAAGGCTAAATAAGTCCTCTGAGTAAATGGTATCATGGCTGAGACTAAGAACTACAATTATACCTACTTAGATCCAAACGCGAAGCAAAAACTAAAATAAATGGGCTGAAAAATAGAGACATATAGGCAGATAAACAGACATATATATATATATATATATATATATATATATATATATATATATATATATATATATATCGATTTTCTGCACTATTGTAAGAAATGCAGCCTTGAAACTTCTGAATATCGTTTATTATGTCTTTGTCTATGAGTGCATGAAATTTGATTAAAACTGGATGACTCCTTCTATAATCCGATTTTTTCGATTATCGATTTTCGATATTCATCGGGGTTACCTCGACACAAAAGCTAGCTAAGAACACTCGCAGACGCTTATAGTACAACTGTATAAATTTTCAAGACCTATACACTCTGAAACAGCTGAACCGACACACACAGGCAAAGTTCCATTTATAAATAAGTTTAGGTGATCAAAAAAGTCCTGAAGTGGACAAGACACAAAGAAGAAGAAGAAGAAGAAGAAGAAGAAGAAGAAGAAGAAGAAGAAGAAGAAAACAAAAATATGGAATTGTATAAAGATGAAGAAGAAGAAGAGGAGAAGGAGGAGGAAAAAACGGATGAAAATGAGGAGGAGGAGAAGAAGAAGAAAAAGAAAAAGTAGAAGAAGAAAAAGAAAAAGAAAATAAAAGCATTAAGAGAAGAAATAGTAATAGAGGGAAGAAAGAAAGAATTGATGATAAAGTTGAGGAAGGAACGAAGGAAGGGAAGAAAGGCTGCACAAAAAGAAAAAGAAGAAGAAAGCCTGGAATAATGAGAAGAAGAAAAAAGATGAAAAATAAAAAAAAGAAGGAAGGGGAAGAAGAAGATAAAGAAGAAGAAAATAACATTAACAGAAAAGACGAATAATAGTAGGAGGAATTAAATAAGAAATTTTGAAGAAAAGGAACGAACGAACGAATGAACGAAAGAAGGAAGGCTACAGAATAAAAAGAAGAGTAAGGAGATAAAGAAGAAATGATGGAATTGTGTGAAGAAAAAGAAGGAAGAAAGAAATATTAACATTGCCAGGATAGACAATAAATAGAGAGAGAAAGGAAAGATGTATTGGAGAAAAGGAAGGAAGGAAGGAAGGAAGGAAGGAAGGAAGGAAGGAAGGAAGGAAGGAAGGAAGGAAAATAATAAGAAGAAAATAAAGAAAACATAGCTTCAACAGAAAGACAAAAATACAAGAAGGAAGGAAGGAAGGAAGGAAGGAAGGAAGGAAGGAAAATAATAAGAAAATAAAGAAAAGATAGCTTCAACAGAAATACAAAAATACAGGAAGGAAGGAAGGAAGGAAGAAAAATAAGAAGAAAATAAAGAAAACATAGCTTCAACAGAAAGACAAAAATACAGAAAGGAAGGAAGGAAGGAAGGAAGGAAGGAAGGAAGGAAGGAAGGAAGGAAGGAAGGAAGGAAAATAATGAGAAGAAAATAAAGAAAAGATAGCTTCAACAGAAATACAAAAATACAGGAAGGAAGGAAGGAAGGAAGAAAAATAAAAAGAAAATAAAGAAAACATAGCTTCAACAGAAGAGAAAAATACAGAAAGGAAGTGAGGAAGGAAGGAAGGAAGGAATGAAAGAAGGAAGGAAGGAAAATAATAAGAAGAAAATAAAGAAAACATAGCTTCAACAGAAAGACAGAAATACAGGAAGGAAAGAAGGAAGGAAGGAAGGAAGGAAGGTAAATAAGAAGAAGAAAATAAGGAAAACATAGCTTCAACAGAAAGACAAGAATAAAGGAAGGAAGGAAGGAAGGAATGCGAAAAAGAAGAGAATGAAGAATAATAACTTCAACAGAAAAGAAAAGAAAAGAAGGAAGGAAGGAAGGAAAAAGGAAGGAAGGAAGGAAGAAAGGAAGGAAGGAAGGAAGGAGAAAAAGAAGAGAATGAAGAATAATAACTTCAACAGAAAAGACAAAAAATAACGGAGGAAAGGAAAGAAAAAAGAAAGAAGAAGAAGAAGAAGAAGAAGATAAAGGAAACATAGCTTTAGCAGTAAGACAAAAGGAACGAAGGAACGAAGGAACGAAGGAAGGAAGGAAGGAAGGAAGGAAGGAAGGAAGGAGAAGAAGAAAATGAAGAAAAAATA